>PVHP010014037.1:0-39927 GCA_004024765.1 Zapus hudsonius | reverse complement strand
GGGGGGGAATGGCCTCCTCTGTCTGGCCCTACTGTTAGCAGTGCTGCAGTCTGCCTTGTCCTCCACATCTGACCCAGAGCACATGTTTGTAACTCCTTCAATGAATCATTAGCTGGACACCATCTCCTCTCCCTCTTCCTCCATCTCCTTCCCTTGAACAGTATCTGAGAAAGAAAAACGAGGAACTGGAGCAGCTCTACCAGGAACAGGAGGTGCCCAAGCCAAAATACTGGTGAGTGATGCCTGGTGGTCACCCAGAAAGGGACACCAGGACCTCAGCTGTTCCTCTGGGCAACCCTCGCCAGATGTATCCAGCAGCTTCCTGCAAGAAAGCTTGGGATAAGAGGGGAAGAAGAGATGGTAAACCTCTCTTTCTTTTTCTAGGGGTGGCTACATCCTATACCCCCAGGTGATAGAGTTCTGGCAAGGACAAACCAACCGCTTACATGACCGCATTGTCTTCCGGCGAGGCCTCCCAACAGGAGACTCCCCTTTGGGGCCCATGGCCCACCTCGGGGAGGAAGATTGGATCTATGAAAGGCTTGCACCTTGATTCTGGAATCAGAGAATCAGCTAGGATAGAGCTGGGGAGAGATGCTAAGAGAGGGTGAAGGATAAGTAGTTCAGCCCACCTCTCCCCCGCCCCTGTATATCTCTCTCCTCCCTCCCTCTATATATGTATGTGTGTTAATTGGGATTGAACCCAGGGCCTCACACATACTACACAAGCACTCTCTCACCAAGCTATATTCCAAGCCTGCCCAGCTTAATTATTTTTTGAGACAGGGTCTCTCACTAAGTTGCCCAGGTTGGCCTTGAATCTACTATGTAGCTCAGGTATGTCTTGAACTTGAGATGGTCCTGCCTCAGCCTTCCTAGTAGCTGAGATTACGGGCCTATGTCACCTCTTTTTAAACCCAGTCTGTTTTTCTTCCCACCCCTTATATCTAGGGCTCTTTGGGGCTCATTCTCTGAGTTCTCTGTACTCAGTTGGGTCTCAGCAGCTCTGAAGTAAAAGTGTAAGTGTCCAAAAAAAATCACAAATGGGAAAGAATACCATACTGGTTGTTGCCTGTGATTTTTTTTTAGAAGAGCCCCATCTAGGGGTAGCAGTTGGTGTGACTTCTTTTCTAGTATCTGGGTGGTCAAGGTACGATGTGCAAAAGAGCCTGGCTGGTTAGTGTGTGCTTTGACTCAGCCAGGACCAGAGAACTGACTATTGTTTGTACTGGTTGGCCTTGGACTTCTTACTTTGGACACTCTGCTTCTTTTGGGTGTATGTTTCAGTCTGTTGCTGACAGGGCTCCTCCCAAGCCATCCTCCCATGCTGATCCTTCCTTAACCTGGGTGCAGGAAGGCACATTGACCTTGTGCTGCCTGCTGGGTGCCCTTGCCTACCTTGTCCTTCTTGCTGTCGTGCCAAGGACTGTGACTTTCATGAGTACATGTGGGTCAGTAGATGTAGAGAAATGTGTACCCTCCCCCTGTGACGAGAGCTGTGCGTCCCCCAGCTTTGAGCTCAGTCTCAGTTGTTCCTTTGCAGCGCTATCCATCTGTCATCGTTTGAGTGTGTAATAAAAGTGTGTGATATTAATGTTTAACTTGGCCTTGTCCTGCCCTCCCTACCAGGGGCCTCAGGAGGGAGGGAAAGTGGGGGAATTTACGGGACTTTCCTCCCTGGTCCTTGCCATACAGGTTGGGGCCAGCAGGGGGACCTACTGGTTAGGGTCAGCCCCTTCTGGGCAGTGGAGACCAGTTCCAGGCGGCCTCCCCTTGCCTCCCCCGCCCTCCGCTTGGGTTTTGTCCCAGTGAAACTGGTCGATAACCCGTAGCCTCTCCCGGCTCCTGCATGTATTTGCTTTCGTGGTCCCTCCTCCTCGGATCTCCTGAAGACTTGCAGCTGCCTGGTCTCACCCCAGCCAGCCAGGCCTCTGGCTTAGGGGTGTGTGCACGATTTCCTTGAAAGATTCCTATGGAGATCACTTTGGGGCTGCAAAAGACAGAGGGGCCACAGACTCACTAAGAGATCCGCTAAGAGGGGTCACGATATTGGAGTAGATGTAACAAAATGTCAATTATGTAGGGCTGGAAAGGACGGGATATAGCTCAGTGGTAGAGAACTTGCCTAGCAAGACCCTGAGTTCAATCCATAGCACTGCACAAAAACAAAACGTGTCAGACCATGGTGGCTCTTACCTGTAATCCCAGGACTCAGTAGGCTCAGTAGGAGGAGTACAATGAGTTTAAGGCTAGCCTGAGCTATAGCATGAGACACTGTAAGCCGGGTGTGTTAGTACTCAAGAGGCAGAGGTAGGAGGATCACTATGAGTTTGAGGCCAGCCTGGGACTACAGAGTTCCAGACAGTGAGTCAGCCTGCTCTAGAGTGAGACTCTGCCTTGTAAAAAACACTGAGAAGGGAAAGGGGGGACCTAAACAAAAACCCCAAAGCCAAGCAAAACAGGGCTTAATCTTCTCTGTCTCAGAGAACTCCAGTATGGGCTGATATAGGAGGTTCCTAAAGTATGGGCCCATGAAACACCAGGGTGGTTGACTCTCTGCCATTGGTTCCTGAGTCTGCACTCACCTCCCAGGACCCTGAAGCCTGAACTGTTCCCCTAGCAGATAAGATTCAAGAACAGGAAGTGTTAGGGGAAGGGTCACATGCACAGGTCAACTCTGACTTGAACCAGGCACTTGACCTTGGGCCAGCTCAACTCAACTGGAAGCTGGAAGCAACAGTAGCCCCTGTCTGGTGCTGGAATGATGGGAGATTTGGCGAGACTCCCTGTAATAGACTCTCTGTACCTAATAGTTGTTAGAGCGCAGGGCTGCGAGTTTGAGGAAGGTCTGACCTCCTCCATGGGAGGCTATATGAACAGAGGAGCAGGGAGACCTAGAAAGTTCTGCATAGAGAGAAAAGGGCAGACAGCACCCCTGATCCCATCTTTCATTCCTCCAGTCCCTAGTGTGCCTCGTTCACTCCTCGACTTCCCCTGGCCTGGGTGAGGCACCTAACAAAGCTGTCCTTGTACGGGTCTATTTGTTTTGGCAATAAGTCCCCGGCAGTGGCTCCCTAGGGTGGGGTGGGCCCAGGGGCCTGCAAGGAGCTGACCTGAAGCTGCAGGACCACATTGTTGAGTGGCCACCTTGGTCTCTCCCTGTTCCCTCAAGAAATCCGGAGGCTTGGCCAATTCATTTTCCAGTTCCCAGGTCTTGTGGCTCAAGAAAGATTTAAGATTATAGGACAGGCGTTTTTAAACTGAAACTCTGGGAGCTGTGGCTTCTACAATAAAGGAAGGAGGAAGAAAACTTAGTTTTGTTTGTTTGTGTTTTTCAAGATAAGGTCTCATTCTAGCCCAGGCTGACTTCACACTCGTCTTGTAGACCCAGTCTGGCCTCAACTCACAGTGACCCTCCAACTGCCTCCTGTGTGCTAGAATGACAGGTGTATGCCACCAAGCCCAGCACTTTTTTTTTTTTTTGAGGGAGACCTTGCTGTGTAGTTCAGGCTGGCCATGAACTCTTGATAGTCCTGCTTCAACCTCCCAGGTGCTGGATTACAGGCTTCCATCACCATGTCAGACTAGGAAACTGCTATTTAACTGAGCACCTATGATGGGGACTACATCATGTGGACCACACCCTGTGAAACAGGCGTCACAGCCCCCTTTCCATAGCATGAGCGGAGGCTCAGAGCTCAGATGGGTTTTGTTCTGGTTTTTCTTGTTGTTGTTTTTGGCTTTTTGTTTTTCGAGATAGGGTCTCCCTGTAACCCAGGCTGACCTGGAATTCACTATATATTCTCAGGGTGGCCTTGAACTCAAGGAGATCCTTCTACCTCTGCCTGGAATTAAAGGCGTGCACCACCACGCCCAGCTTTGTTCTGTTCTTTTTGAGTTCTCACCATCTCTCCCCAGCATACCTCAAACTAGCACTCCTCTTTCCCCTCAGCAAGTACTGGGCCAAGGGCTTCACTATTGTACCTGGCTTCAGAGGAATTTTTCAAAATGTGTCCTCAAGGTTACCCAGCTACTAAGAGCTGACAACATAATTTGAATTCTGGTTCCAAATTAACTATTGAGACCTTTGGGTCTGTCAGCAAAGTGTGCCCCACTCTCTTGCCTGGAATCCCTGATGGCATCTCTATTACCCATCAGGAACTGACCACTGAGGTGTGACTAGCTCCTTCCTCTGTCCCCTTATATACACTATTACACTTGAGAGCCCTTCCTGAAGTTTGAAGGAACCGTGTAAGCCCAAAGGTCACTTTACTTCTACCAAGGGAGGTATAGGCAGAAAAATGGCCATTCCCATAAATCCAAGCTCAGATCATAAACTGGTTCTCTGCTTTTACAGCATTTTGTTTATTACAAAGAAATAACCATTTTTTTCCAACAAAATTGGAGGTTCCAGGATCCACCTCTGGGGCTGATCTGTCTTAAATACTCTCAGGAGAAAGGAGGAAGAAAACGGCTGCTTTTTAGCTCTTAACAGAGCTTCCCCACCCACTCCCAAATTGAGACCCTTGGGCCAGTGAGGCTGCCCTTTGAGGGTGTGCAACTCTGCCCCCACACAAGTGGTGGCCAAGGCAGGAACGTAGGAGGACAACTGGTCATTCCTTCTGCAGCACCCCAGAATGTGCTTGGATTCTCTGTCCCTCCACTCCTGGGGGCAAAGTTCCAGGAAGTGTACTACTTCTGTTAAGAGGTGAGCTCAAGTTCAATATCTCTGCCTGGGTACCAAGGAAACGGCCTGTCACGTGGCTTCTGGAAAATGCACCTCCTAGGATAGGTCCAGGGAACAGACACAGGCCGTGAAAGTAAACTCACCCTTGACCCTGTGCCCTCCCTATGCTCTTCGTCATTCATGTCCCTATGAGCTGTCACCATGCCAAGGAGGGCTGTGTCTTCTGGGTGGCAGTTTTCATCGTGAACAAAGTGCCTTTGTATGGTGAGGGGGAGGACCCTGGGGTATCCCAGGCCTTTCACAAAGCTGGGCACAAAAGTACAAACCTAAGAACCAGGTGTTTCCTGCCAGCAGGCATTAACTGCCCCTGTGACTTCAGCTATGACCAAAGAGGCCAGCGTAACAAGCTCGGGTCTCAGACCTCTGCCAACGGCAGGGACAGGGAGGTACCCCTTCACTGTCCTTTGGCCTCCCGGTCATCGAAGAGATTAGGATTCTCCGCCAGCATGGCTCGAACTTTCTTCTTCTCCTTGAAGCGACCGGAATTAGAGACTTTGACATGCTTGCCCTTGGTGCTCTTATCTACAATCTTCTCCAGGCGGGCATTAAAGTCGCCGTTGGGGTCCGCAGCATCTGCTCGAGGTGGCTCTGCACCGCCCTCCGTTTGAGCATAGGTGTCGGGGATCTCGTAGAGCACTTTGGGAGTAGATTTCTTTTTCCGAAGGAAGGTCAGTTTCCACCAGCCAACTTCCGTCATGGTGTTCCCTCAGCCCAGGGGGGGCCTTTCTGCTGGGGAAGAGGGAAGGAGAATGGTCTATAGAGGAAGTGAGTGGCACTTGGACCAGCCCTCTTTGGGTTCATTCATAATCACAGGCTAATTTAAGAATTGAAGATGACTGGAGAAATGGCTCAGTGGACCCAAGTTCAATTCCCCAGTACCCATGTAAAACCATCTGGAGTTTGTTTGCAGAGGCTAGAGACCCTGGCATGCCCATTTTTTCTCTCTCTGCTGGGCACTCTCTATGCTGGGTGTGGGGTGCACTCCTTTAATCCCAGCATTTTGGAGGCAGAGGTAGGAGGATTGCAATGAGTTTAAGGCCAGTTTGAAACCACATAGTGAATTCTAGGTCAGCCCCGGCTACAGAGACCCTATCTCAAAAAAAAAAAAAAATTGAAGAGCCAGGAGTGATGGTTCACGCCTGTCACCCTAGCACTGAGGAGGCTGAGGCAGGAGGGTCTCAGAGTTGGAGGTTAGTTTGGATTACATAGTGAGACCTTGTCTCGAAAAACCAAACCAGTTCACAAGAAAATAGTGAAGAAAGAATGTAGACACGCAGAGTTGGGAGAGCAGCCACCAAAGCAAACATGAACAGGGAAGTCACTGAACCAGGTAGAGGGATGGGGGACACCCCACCCCAAAGCCCTCCAGAGCTGTAGGGAGCTTGGAGCTCCTTCCTTCCCCGCCCTCAGGCTGCAAGCTAAGGAGCCTTTTGCCTGGTCACACACAGTGTCCAGGGCTTGAACATCATGGCCACATAACTTCCCACTACTGGCCAGTGTGGACAGACTGTTGACAGTTAACACAGAAACTTGAAGCTCATTACAAAATTCAATAGAATTGGTGATTATTTCTAGCCCTTTGGAGTTCCCAACAGTGACGAGCAGGAGTCTTTCCTAAGAAAAGCGTTGATGGGATGGGAGGTCCTGGGCTTTGTTGAACTTCCTGTCCTCTGGCTCAGTGTCCTTACCCATACCCTCCAGAAATCATATTCAGCTCTACCGTGGACATGCTATGCAAAGTGAAATTTAGGAGACGATGGTTCCTTCCCTCAACCCCCACCAAGTTACCACAAGGACAGATGTTGCAAAGAGAGCTAGGAATTTGCAAGGCTGAGATCCATGTGAGGTCTGGTCATTGTAGGTTAACCAATAGAGCCGGGCATGGTGGCACAAGCCTCGAATCCCAGCACTCAGGAGGATTGCCATGAGTTTGAGGCCACCCTGAGACTCCATATTGAATTCCAGGTCAGCCTGGGCTATAGTGAGAGCCTACCTCGAAAAATAAACAAACAAAAAAAACTGATGAAGGACTGGAGAGATGGCTTAGCAGTTAAAGGTGCTTGTTTGCAAAGCGTGATGGTCTTGGCTTAATTCCCAGCACCCACATAAAGCCAGCTGCACAAAGTGGTACATGCATCTGAAGTTCGTTTGCAGTGGCAGGAGGCCCTAGAGCACCCATTCTCTCTCTTTCTGCTAAATATTTTTTAAAGCTGATGAATGGGTCTAGGGGCACAGTTCTATGGTAGAGTCTTTGTTTAGCATACCCACAGCCATTTGTTTTATCCCTAGCACCCAAACCCCAAAATTCAGATGGTCTTCATTGAATTTTGTAAAACTATCAGAAAGAAAAAAATGCAAAATGATTCTTAGTGAATTTCTTTTTTGTGTTTGTTTGGTTTTTGGAGATAGGGTCTCACTCTAGCCCAGACTGACCTTGAACTCACAACCTTCCTACCTCTGCCTGGGATTAAAGGCACATACCACTATGCCCAGTGTGAGTTTCTTTATGTTGGAAGAGGGTGCAGCTTTTTCTCTCCTCTAGTTTTCTGATCTCCAGACTTCCCATGGTATCTACAGATATTTTTACGGAGGAGGAATAGCCAATTCAGCAAAAACTAAAGCAAAATGCTGGCCTACACCTGGAATGAGTTAATGCCTGCATCGGCCATCCCCTTGCTGCGTGTCTCCTGCCCCTCCACACAAGCACCCTTTTCTGGCACCTCTGCCCAGAGGACTCCTTCCCATTTGTTTGTCCAGGAAACAGACCCCCATTACTCACTCTGCCCCTTCAGCTATACTCAAGTAGCAGGAGAAGCAAGGGGGAGACCTTCTACAGCTCCCACTTAGAGTGTGGGGGAGAAGGGAAGGGCCGGGCACCTGGAGAGGTAGGCACACCAGGGACAGCCTGAGAGGTTTGTCTTGGCAGCCTGCCTCGCCTGGGCTTAGCACAGCCTTGCACAGAACTTCGTGTTCCAGAGTGGGTTTCTGGAAGGAGTTGCAGAGGGCAGGGAAGGAGAAACAGGGTGCCTGATGGGTCTCTGCCTTGTTGGTCCCCCACTGCCCATGTGGAGCTGCTGGAGAAATGGCTGATCCCACTCTGAAATCTACTGTCACTCAGTTCTCTAGAGCCCTATATGAGACAGAGGCTTTCTTTCGCCTGTGCCAGTTAAAATGTATCTAATCTTAGTAAGTACTATATTCCAAAGGATCATATATTCAAACTCCCAGAGACTAACTCCAGAAGAAGGAGCCTCAGGACACATGGAACTAGCCAGAAGGCCATAGAAATGGGAATCACGTCATCCAGACACAAAATGGTTTTGATATTCGTGACCTCACAGTTCCTGACACTACCTACAGGAGACCCTCATAATAGGGGGAAAAAAGGATGACATCAAAATAAAAGAGAAAGCCAAGGGGAAAAAAGAGAGAGAGGAGAGGAGAGGAGAGGAGAGGAGAGAGAGAGAGAGAGAGAGAGAGAGAGAGAGAGAGAGAGAGAGAGAGAGAGAGAGAGAGAAAGAGAGATATTACACCTATACACCTTTGATTCCGGCACTGGGGAAGCAGAGGTAGGAGGATCTCTGTGAGGCCACTCTGAGACTACATAGTGAATTCCAGGTTAACCTGGGCTAAAGCGAGATCCTACTTCAAAACAAACAAAAGAAAGAAGAAAGAAAGAACAAAGAAGAAATGGGAATCACTTTGTACCTCGCCTTAGTGCTCTTGTGTCTTACTTGTACCTTGGATTTTCTAGGAAGTTCCTTGCCAGGCCTTCCTGTCCCTTTTGCCCAGGAGGGCACCTGAACCCCAGAAAGCAGGTGTTTGCACTCTGAGACAAGCTTAGCATATGGAAATGTTAATTTGCAAAACAGATAAACTAGTGGATATTCTTTGTTTTACACATATTCCAGCTACAGGAATCTTTAAATCATGCACATTAAAGACAGTGTAGGGCTGGGAGATGGCTCAGCAGCTCAAGGCACCTGCTTGCAAAACTGGCCAACCCAGGTTCAGTTCCCCTACAACCATGTCAAGTCTTTTTTTTTTTTGCAATGCCAAGAGGACGTGCATAATCTCACCCTCTTTCCCTCCCTGTCTCCCTCTCTCTCTCTCGTACATGTGTGTATACAAATAAATAAATAAATAAATAAATAAATAAATAAATAAATAAATAAATAAATAAATATTAGAAAAGAAATTTTAGCTGGGCTTGGTGGCACATGCCTTTAATCCCAGCACTTGGGAGGCAGAGGTAGGAGGATCGCCGTGAGTTCAAGGCCACCCTGAGATTATGTAGTGAACTCCAGGTCAGCCTGGACTAGAGTGAGACCCTACCTCGAAAAACCAAAAAAAAAAAAAAAAGGTGATGTGAGCTGGGTGTGGTGATATACACCTGCAATCCCAGCACTCTAGGGGCTGAGGCAGGAGGATTTCCATGAGTTAAGAGCTACAGAGTGAGATCCTATCTAAAAAGAGACAATCACCACAAAAAAGCCCAAACAAAAAACGTTATATGGTATATGATAGACAAGTTTCCTGTATCTCTAAAGTTGATTGGCAGAGAGCACAATCTCTCATACTCAATCACTGAAAATTAGAAGGCGGGGGTGGGGGGCAAGGGGACTTGGGATTTCACACAGATACTTAGATCCAGCGTTCGGTGGCATGTGGTGGCCTGCATTCTGTTTGTGCAGGGCTCCGAGGTGGCTGTGCTGAGGCCCGGCCCTTGCCCTGGGGCCCTGCAGTCCACGGGAGGATGGCAATCAGCCCTGAGGATGCCAGCTCTACCTCTACCATCTGTGGTGCTTTAGGCCCCACGAAAGGCCTTGTAGGACAACCCGCCACTCCTGCCTTGGGTGGCCAGTGCTATGGTAAGCACACGAGTGCCCAGAACAGGCCCCACCACTCCAGCTGGGCTCTGCGCTGCTCTGAAGGGTTTTGCCCAGTCTGGGCCAGACCCCTTCTGAGCTGGGACAAGTTAACCATTGACTGGGTTGGGGGTGGAGGTGCAGGTGGGAGAGCAAGGCCATTTCTTTGTTGTGAGATGAACGCTGGAACCCCTCTCTCTGCAGAGCCCCCAATGGCCTTTGTCCACCCTGAAGGAGATGGGGGTGCCCTTGGTAGAAATGGGGAGATGCTCCTAGCAGACAGACATGCAGACACATGGTCTAGGCTGCAGGTCCAAGGTGGTGGGCTTGAGCTCAGGAAGAGTTCATAGCGAACTTTCTCAGCAGGAGCTCTGTTGGAGGACTGGATGGACTCCAATGGCCACTGGGATAAGACTGGATAGATACCCAGCCTGAGGCTCCCCGGGGGAGGAGGCAGCCCCACTGGGCTTCCAGTCAGGAAGGCAGAATTAGAAGCCCTGACTGGGACTCTGCCTCGGTTTCCCCACCCACAAGCCCATCCCTGTACCTGCTCTGGCTGGAGGTGAGACCTTCTCTAGATGGAACTGGGTGTAGGAGCTGCCGGGGAGGGTGAGACTGGAGGAGCAGAAGGTGCCTCCAGGGTGCTGCGCAGGGGCCAGGCTCAGCGGGAGAGGTGGGTAGGAGCACCTGCAGGTCAGGTGTAAGAGAAACAGGTGCAGGAGCGGTACCTGCTCCGCTGTAGCTCCTGGAGTCAAGGTGAACCTGAAACCCGGCCCCTCCCCGCTAAGTAAACAGAAGCAGAGGCCGGCTCAGTCTAATGAATATTCATCACCCCAGAAATCCAATCCCAGTGCCCCTGCATCCACTCAGAAGCCAGGGTCCCCCAGAGACTGCCAAGCTGGAGGAAGGAATCTCAAGGGACATCAGGGACTGGGGAGAACAGGAGGCTCTCCTCTGTTTCCCCCCCTCTCTAGTATCTGGTTGCACTCTGAAGCTACAGCCCAGAGCTCCCCACTCCATTTCATCTTCCAAGGAGTCTCAAACCTCTTTCCAGCAAGGACTACACCCCGGTGTGGCCCAGGGTACAGCGGGAAAGGGTTAAGGGCCCCGCTGCTGTGGCGAGATGGACATCCAGCTTCCTTTGAACTCCCTGAGTCGAAACCAGTCCCTGGTTGAACTAGTTGGCAGACCGGTTTCCAGGCTGTCTGCTCCTCCGCCCAAAGCTCTTGGGCTTGGACTGGGTGGGGGGTCTGCCTTGGTTCTCTAAGGTCTATCTCTCTAAGGGGAGAAGGGGCACTGGCCCCTCTTTGGACCAGGCTCTGCAGACCACCTCAAACATCCTCACTTCCTTCTCCAGTTTAGAGGTGGGGTCCAGGGTGTGGGTTTGGGGATGAGTTTGAGAGTACATGTATGTAATCCCAGCATTCAGGAGGCTGAGGCAAGAGGATTGTAAATTTGAGGCCTGCCTCTCTCAAAATCCCGAAATCAACCAGGCATGGTGGTGCACACTTCTGATACCAGCACTTGGAGGGGCAGAGGTAGGAGGATCACCACGAGTTTGAGGCCACCCTGAGACTACATAGTGAATTCCAGGTCAGCCTGGACTAGAGCGAGACCCTACCTCGAAAAACAAAACAAAAAAAAAAAAAAAAAAAAAAAAAAAAAAAAAAAAGAAGAAGAAGAAAGAAGAAGGAAAGGAAGGAAGAATGAAAAGAAAAAGACAGGAAGGTGTAGGCACACACAGGTGTGGGAAGGGCAGAGTGTGTGCACACAGGGAGCACCTTCCTCACTGACCCTCCAGGCCTCTAGCCTTGGAGAATATTGTTGAGCACTGCTCTGAAGCATTTTCTCAACCAACTGCTGCATATCCAGCCTTCCTGCAGCTTTCCAGCACACCTCTGTCCTCCCTGGACAGAGTGAGGCCTGGGGAGAGGAAGGCATAAAGGTCTCCCTTTGTCCAGCTCTTCCAAGGTCCATCTGGACTTTTTTTTTTTTTTTTTTTTTTTGGTTTTTCGAGGTGGGGTCTCACTGTGGCCCAGGCTGACCTGGAATTCACTATGTTGTCTCAGGGTGGCCTTGAACTCACGGCGATCCTCCTACCTCTGCCTCCTGAGTGCTGGGATTAAAGGCGTGCGCCACCGCGCCCGGCTTCATCTGGACTTTTAAACCAGCCAACTCTCAAATCTGCCCCATCTCTAACCTTGCCTGTTGGTCTAACGTTTTATGGCCTTGGGATCCTATTACTCTGAATTCTGAGGAGCACTTCCTGGTCCTGAACAGTCCTTGGGCCAACAGTTCTTCAAAGGTTTCCCATGGCCCATAGAGAAACCCCTTCGTCCTGGCTCTCCTCACATGGAATCTCTCTAGCCTCAGCTTCCTCTCCTGCCCACCTCTCCTCTCAACCCCCCCTGAACACCAGGTCTTTCTCTGCCTACCTTCCTGAGCACACAGGAGCCTAGGAGGGTAGATTAGGAGCGCCTGCTGTGCTCTGTGCTAGAATGGCCTCCTCAGCCTATGGAGTTTGTCTTGGGTTTTCCAGGAGCTGAGGAGGGTCTCATTCTAGCTTGCTCTGTAGTCTCAGGCTGGCCTCAAACTCACAGTGATCCTCCTACCTCTGCATCCTGTGTGCCGGGATTAAAGATGTGTACTACCATGCCCATCGAGCTTGTATATATTTTCATTTAACATGATATATCCCATGACTGACTACATGTACATGTCCATATAGATGGTAGTATATAATGACCTACTCATGAGCTGCTCACCTTAAAGCATTTTAGCTCTTTAAGCCAGATCACAGAATATAGTAGCATCTATAGTAGGCACTTAAACCTGGTTTACAAACATCAATGAGAAATGGAAGCATGGTCTTTACCTAAAGAAGACTTTGCTCAGCCCTACGATCTCCGTGGAGCAGGTATGTGAGAGAGACTCCATTTCTTTGACTTCCGTGGCTCCAGTATACAGCTGACTTGATCTTAGCTAATCTCCCTGGGGGTGATAATTGTAGGATGTCATTTTGCAAGGTCTCCCTGACTCTAGTGCAAAGCACACACATCTGTCACTCTCAGAAATGCCAGGCTACTGACTGGTCCAGAAGACCACAGAAACCTCATCCCAGGTCAGGTGTTGACAAGAGGCCAGGAGGACGATGGGATACATTTTGGTCTGGGGACAGCCACCCAGGGTCAGGTCCCTATTTCCCATCTGTACTGAAAGGGGCTTGTCTTAGAGGCCCTCCTTCTCCTTGCCTCTGTGCTGTTAAAAGCCTGGGGAGGAGTGCTCTCAGAACCCTGTTCTCTCAGCTCCACAGAGAAGATTGAGCACCAGAAGAACTGCCCTGCAGGCCTGCCTGTGGCCTCCCCTGCTCAGCACCACAGTACAGGCGCAGGGCCAAGAGAGAGGGAGTCCAGCCTGGGAATCCAGGCCCAGCCTCTGGCCTTCAGGGGATTTATTCTGGGAGGAACAGGGGAGGGAGTGGACTTTGAACCATGAGTATCACTCCTTCCATCCCCTAACAGTCCACTTTATTGCTGTTATAAAAATCGGTACTTTTGGGCTGGAGAGATGACTCAGTGGTTAAGACACTTGCCTCTAGTGCCTAAGGACCCTGGTTCAATTCCCCAGTACCCACATGGGCCAGACCCACGGATGGTGGCCCTGGTGCTCTCTCTCTCTCTCTCTCTTTCTCCTTCTCTCTCTCTCTCTCTTTCTGTATTGCTCTGCTTGAAAATGAATAAATAAAATATTTAAAAAAAAAAAAATCGGTACTTTTATAATAATAAAAAAATGTTACTTTTAAGCCAGGTGTGGTGGTGCACACCTTTAATCCCAGCACTCCTGGCAGAGGTAGAGGTAGGAGGATTACTGTGAGTTCAAGGCCAGCCTGGGCTAAAGTGAGACCCTACAGAGTGAGTTTCAGGCCAGCCTGGACTAAAGTGAGGCCCCACCTCGAAAAAAATTTTTTTTTGTTAACTTGAAAACATACACCTTCTAAAACTAGGGTCAAGTGAGACACACCATACGCAAGCCTGTGGATTAGAATGATTTACATTTACCTACGGAAGGACACATATCCACAGAGCACCATTGGATCTCAAGTCCAATCAGGCTCGGCATAGCCTTCCCTTTTTCCTGAATTCTTCCCAGGGAGCTGAACTTGGTTCCAGGGATATAGTTCAGGGAGTGGCACTGTTTCTAGCTAGATTCCCCCTTCTCTAGAAGTCGAGGAGACTGGGGATCCCAAGGGTGGCACAGAGCATGGCCAAAGATGATTCTCTGCTGGGCTATACTAGGAGCAGGTTGGAGGCAAGGGCTGGGTGGCCGTGTCTGCCTTCTGGTCTGAAGGGAGGCCATGCAGTTGCCATTGACGTCGGGGAGATTTCCTCCTGGAGGTCTGAGACTCCAGTGCTTATGGAGACCTAGTTCCAGGCATTTTTCCAGATGTTTTCCCACTAGGAACTGTGATCCTTAGCACCCCGAGCTGGTTTCTCTAAATGGGCACATTAACTTATACTCCTGATGAAAATTTCCCTTCCCTCACTGGGCAAGCACTTTACCACTGAGCAGTATTTGTTTGTTTATTTGTTTTACTTTAGGAAACAGAGTCTTACTAAGTTTCCCAGGTTGGCCTTGAATTCATTCAGTGGTCCAGGCAGGCCTTGAACTTGCAATCCCTCTGCCTCAGCCTCCCAAGCAGCTGGAACTACAGGCCTGTGCTAACAGGCCCAGCTCCTACTGGTAATTTGCTCATTTGTAACTCTGTATTTGTCTCCTGTGACTATCATGTCCAGATTACTTCAAACTTGCTGACAAATAACAATATAACTTGATTCCCCCATTGCTTTGGAGGTCGCAAGCCGGAAATCAGCCTCACAGGAGTTAGCAGGGCCACGATTCCTCAGTCATGTGCTCTAGTGCTGGCTTCCTCTAACTTTTGGTGACTGGCAGCATGCTGGCCTTTGGCCATGTCCCCACACCTCAGTTTCCTTCATCACCATGTCACCTTTTTCTTTTTTCCTTATTTTTCTCTCTCTCTCTCTCTCTCTCTGTGTGTGTGTGTGTGTGTGTGTGTGTGTGTGTGTGTGTGTGTGTGTGTACACGTGTGTGTGTGAAAGTCTATGGACGCTGGGCGTGGTAGCGCACACCTTTAATCCCAGCACTTGGGAGGCAGAGGTAGGATGATCACCATGATTTCAAGGCCACCCTGAGGCTACACAGTGAATTCCAGGTCAGCCTGGGCTAAAGCGAGACCCTACCTCAGAAAAAAAAAAGTCTATGGACATGTGTATAGATGCCAAGGTCGATGTCAGGTGCCTTCCTCAATCTCACATCACCAAATTTTTTTAAAATTTTATTTATTTATTTATATTTATTTATTTGCAAACAGAGGAGAGAGAGAGAGAGAGAGAGAGAGAGAGAGAGAGAGAGAGAGAGAGAGAGAGAATGGGCACATCAGGACCTCTAGCCACTGCAAATGAACTCCAGATGCATGCACCACTGTGTGCATCTGGCTTTATGTGAGGACTGGGGAATCAAACCCAGGTCGTTAGGCTCTGCAATCAAGTGCTTAAACCACTGTGCCATCTCTTCAGCCCACTTCACCTTAATCTTTGAGACATAGTCTCTCATTGAACCCAGAGCTCACTGGAGTGGCTAGTCTAGCTATCCAGCAAGCCCCAGGGATCCTCCTGCCTCCGCTTCCCTGGCCCTGGGATTACAGGTGTGCTTTCCATGGGTGCTGGGGATCCGAACTCAGGTCCTCATGCTTGCATGGCAAGCATGTTACCAATGGGGATATCTCACGAATCTTCCGTTGTTATTGTTGTTGTGTGAGACACTTGGGCTGGCCTTGAACTCTATCCTCCTTCCTCCATCCCCTGAATGCTGGGATTACAGGTCAATGCCACCACACCCAACATGCCAGCCTTTTCTGTGTATCTGGCTCAGTTCCCTTTGCCTCTCTTTTCTGAAGACACATGGGATGGCCTTCTAGGCTGACCCCATGATCCAAGAATATTGCCTCATCTCAAGATCCTTAACATACTCACCTCTGCAAAGACCCACTTTTCTAAATAGGGGCTTAATGTGGATGTCTTTGCATGTACAAACTGTGACAGACAGAAGACAGTGTGTCTCTGGGTCTTTTTCTTCTTTCCTTCCTTTCTTTCTTTCATCTTTTTTTTTTTTTTTTTTTTTTTTTTTTTTTTTTTTTTTTTTTTTTTTTTTTTTTTTTTTTTTTTTTTTTTTTTTTTTTTTTTTTTTTTTTTTTTTTTTTGGTTTTTTGAGGTAGGGTCTTGCTCTAGTCCAGGCTGACCTGGAATTCACTGTGTAGTCTCAGGCTTGCCTCGAACTCATGGTGATCCTCCTACCTCAGCCCCGAAATGTTCTTTTCTTCAATGTAGGAAACCTTCTTCAGGGGTTGGGGAGATGGCTCAGCAGTTAAAGGTGCTTGCTTGCAAAGCTTCCTGGCCTGGATTTGATTCCCCAGTACCCATGCAAAGCCAGATGCACAAAGTGGCACATATATCTGGAGTTTGTTTGCAGTGGCAAGAGGCCCTGGAACACCCATACACACTTGCTCTCTCTTTCTCAAATAAATAAATAAAAATTTCAAAGCCGGGCGTGGTGGCGCACGCCTTTAATCCCAGCACTCGGGAGGCAGAGGTAGGAGGATCACCATGAGTTCAAGGCCAACCTGAGACTACAGAGTGAATTCCAGGTCAGCCTGGACTAGAGCGAGACCCTACCTCGAAAAACCAAAAAAAAAATTTTTTTTTCAGTGTATTGTTCTTTTTTAAAGTGGAACAAGCAACTGGTGTTCATTTGCAGGGACAAGAGACTTTGGCACATGTACGTGCACACATACACATGAAAATAATTTTTTTTTTGGTTTTTCGAGGTAGGGTCTCACTCTAGCCCAGGCTGACCTGGAATTCACTCTCTAGCCCAGGCTGACCTGGAATTCACTCTGTAGTCTCAGGCTGGCCTTGAACTCATGGTGATCCTCCTACCTCTGCCTCCCGAGTGCTGGGATTAAAGGCGTGTGCCACCACGCCCGGTGCTCTTCTTGACCTTTTTTTATAAGTCATCTTTCCAGTATCTACTAACAATAAAAAAAATAGAAAGAAAACCATTTACAAATTCCTGGATCTTCTGCATAGTTCAGCCTCCCAGAGATCTACTGTCCATCGGTGTGAACCCTTGCCCACAGATTCAGTTCCAGGCTCTTTGCTGAGGGCCTGAGGGATTCTATGATCTCTCTTTGCCAGCTTCCCCAACCTAATTCCTCTCCACTAAACACCTATCCTCTGGTGGTAGGCTTCTCAACGGCCATGTTCTCACCTGCCTCCTCTGTGCTTTATCTCTGATTTCCCTCTCTCCTGAAAGATGCCATCACTTCTCCCCTTCCCCATCTTCTGCCCTTCCACCACAAACTATAGCCACCTGCAAGACAGGTGCAAATGAGCATCTCACAGGAGCCTGCTGATGATGTTCTGTGCCCATCCCACATCTTTAAACACGAGCTGAGTTGCACACTCTTCCTTTCTGTTCCCCTAGTGCTCTGAGTATACTTGGTACTTGGTTCATGGTGGGGCCAGTTAAGCATCTGCAGTGTGTGGTTCTGGGATTCTTTCTTGGAATGTAGAGGCTGGCAGGTCCTTCACATAGCACTGTCCTTTCCCAGAGGTCTGGAACTATGACTTTGTGGCCGGGCTAGAGTGAGACCCTACCTCAAAAACCACAAGAACAAGAAAGAACTATGTCTTCGTGTTCAGGTCCCTAATGCCTTGGCAGTAGTCCTTAGCAAACATGGAGTTATGTGGGAAAGGAGGCTGATAGATGGTGGTTCAGTAATGAACTTGGTTTTCCTTCTCTTGGCAGATTAGATTTGCTCCCAGGTCATAAGGAGGATGTTAAAATAAAGAAGTATTGCTGGGCGTGGTGGCGCACGCCTTTAATCCCAGCACTCTGGGAGGCAGAGGTGGGAGGATCACCATGAGTTCAAAGCCACCCTGAGACTCCATAGTGAATTCCAGGTCAGCCTGGGCTAGAGTGAGACCCTACCTCGAAAAGCAACAACAACAACAAAAAAGAAGAAGAAGAAGAAGAAGAAGAAGAAGAAGAAGAAGAAGAAAGAAAGAAAGAAAGAAAGAAAGAAAGAAAGAAAGAAAGAAAGAAAGAAAGAAAGAAAGAAAGAAAGAAAGAAAGAAAGAAAGAAAGAAAGAAAGAAAGAGCGAGCTAGCATGGTCTCCCTGCATCAATACTGTCATCATCCTTAAATGTCTTCTTTTGTCATCCCTTCTTGTACAAGCGTCCATTAAGCACCTGACACTCCATGGCAAGTGTCATCCCAGGTGTTGGGTTACAGAGAAGAACAATTCTGGGCCAGAGAGATGGTAAAGGTACTTTCTTGCAAAGCCTTGTGGCCTGGGGTTCAGTTCCCCAGTACCCATGTAAAACCAGATGCACAAAGTGGCACATGCATTAGGAATTTGTTTGCAGTGGCAGGAGGCCCTGGCAAGCCTATACTCACTCTCTTTCTGCCTGTCTCTCAAATACAGAAATAAAGAAATACGTGTGTGTGTGTGTGTGTGTGTGTGTGTGTGTGTGTGTGTGTGTGTGTGTGATTAGCTGGGGATAGATTGAAGAAAACAACACAGAGATATACCCCAAATGGCAATATGTCCAGAAAAGCTGCTATGTCTAGGGGATCCAGACCAGCAGGAAGCATTCTCTCTCTCTCACAGACAAAGTCTGCATAACTGTGAACAAACACTTGAACCATAAAGCAATAACAATAGGATGAATAAAAGAAAGATCATTTGTATGTGGAAGGCAAGGCGTCTCTTATGGTGATTGCAGATGTACAAGCAATGGGCACTGGCCCAGAATGGGGTGTGGGAAGAACCTTTGGAAGGGGCAGAGACCAATGCAGAGCCTTAGCAACTGGGAGGAAAGTGCAAAACAGGCCAAAGGCCACAGAGGGAAAGGGAGGGGGTCTGTTGAGTCCAAGTCAGTGTGGCAGGCAGGGGTACAGAAGAAGCACACGTGTGTCACACAGAGAACAAGATCACAGGCCCGGCCCAGGAGCCTGACAGACTTGGGTTTCACTCTAGCCCAGGCTGACCTGGCACTCATTCACTCTGTAGTCCCAGGCTGGCCTTGAACTCACAGTGATCCTCCTACCTCTGCCTCCTCAGCTTTGGCTTTCTTGCCTTTAAAACCTGGCTAGTAATAGGACCCACACCATTGTTGTTGTTAGAAGGATCAAATTAGATAAGGCTTGTAAAACATGTAGATCTACACTGGCACATGGTAATCACTTAATAAGCAAGCTAACAACAGCGAAGGAGGGCAGGCAGCTTGCACCCTGGGGCTCTCTGCTTCCCTGTTGCAAAGCTGGTTGAGCCTTGGCCTATGTCCTTCCTCACCTCGCTACAAGTGCTGCTCTTCCACCAGTGTCCCACCCACTAAATCAGCAGAGATGAGAGATTCATGGTCAGAAGTCTGGATCCTCGCCTTCCTGGGATCCCAACAACCAAAATACCTCCAAGCAGTCAGAGTTAAAGCCCTCATCAGATTGAAGAATCTAATGTCTTGTCTGCCCAGGAGCCTCAAGTTCCTTGTGACCTTGGAAAAGGGCAGAGGCCTGTGTTCTCTAGGGCAGTCTCCCTGGGATTGGTAGCTGGCAGGACTATTCTCAAACGACCTCATGACCTCCATGAGTCACCCAGGAGCTGTGGTAGGGGTGAAGTAACGATGGTCTCTGTTTGCACCAACTCACCAGGGCTGGGTCTTACAGACCCGCCTTGCCCGGCTGTGCCCTGCCTGTTAGTTCAAGGAGGAGAGCTAGACCTGGAGGGTGCGGCAGTGCCAGACTTCTTGGGATGTTCCAGGGAACCCACAGCACACAGTTGGGGGCCCAACTAAGTGTTTGTTTAATCATAGGGGAGTCCGTGCAATTCCTATTGCCTGAGTCAGGACTTCAAGATGAGAGCCAAATTCCCATGAAAGCCAAATTCCCACGAGAGCCCTGAAGAGGCTCTTAGTTCTGCCCCGTGGACCATGTCCAGGGATGCCTTTCAGCTTGTTCCACAATAATAATGATTATATATGTTTAGTATATGTTTGGCTTACAACTCATGAGCATACGTATGTAAAGTATGTTGTAAGCTGTAAAGAGCTGTGTACATTTAGCATATTTCTTTCCTTTTTTTTTAAAACTTTTTATTTTTATTTATTTATTTTTATTTTTAAAATATTTTATTTATTCATTTTCAAGCAGAGAGATGAGAGAAAGAGAGAGACATAGAGACAGAGAGAGACAGAGAGAGCATCAGGGCCACCACCCTGTGGGTCTGGCCTATGTGGGTCCTGGGGATTTGAACCGGGGGCCTTAGGCACTGGAGGCAAGTGCCTTAACCCCTGAGCAATCTCTCCAGCCCAGCATATTTATTTCTTTAAGCCTCTAAACAGAAATATATCCCTGAGAGAGGATAGGTGTTATCTCCACACTGAGAAAACTGTGGCTATCAGAGATGCGTGGAAACTGTCCAAAATCTCACAGGGCAGGAATCAAGGTCTTCCCACTACTGTGTGCAAAAAATCTGTGGAGCCCTGGGTGCTGTGTTGCAATGGAGTGGAGGGAAGGAAGAGGAAGAGAAATAGCAATGGCATGCCCAGCCCTGTGAGGTTCCCTGGAATCTCTCTTCACTTCACTTCTCCTCTGCTTTTGACCAATCTCAAGCCTTCCCTTAGCTGAAGCCACCACTGGACCACAGTTTGCGACTCTCTAAGCTATCCCTCCAGCCCCAACCACCCTCCCTGAAATCTAGTCACACATCCCGGTCCCATCTTCCTCCTGAGCATCTATTAAATCCTGCTCTTCTCCTCTCCACACCTCTGCCCCAAGTCAGGCCCTAACCACTACGAAACACCCCCTTGTAGAAAATCTCCAGTCTTATCTCCCACTAACTCATCCTTAGGGCCATCTGTGCGTGTCTCTCCGTGCTTCCAATTCCTAAAACTCTTCCAAGTTCCTTGAGGAGGTGTCTTTTAATGTGACCCTTCAAATTGCTGCAGCCTCCTCCCGTTACTTTCAGACCATCTCCTGTCTCGAACTTTTACTGCAGAGGCTGACCTGAGATCAGAAAGAGGCTGGAGATGAACGCAGTGCCCTCTTAAAAGCCTTCTTATTTTTCAAGGTAGGGTCTGGCTCTAGCCCAGGCTGACCTGGAAGTCACTCTGTAGTCCCAGGCGGTTAAGGCACTTGCCTTCAGTGCCTGAGGCCCCTGGTTCAATTCCCCAGGACCCACATAGGCCAGACCCACAAGGTGGTTGCCCTGGTGGTCTCTCTCTCTCTCTCTCTCTCTCTCTCTCTCTCTCTCTCTCTCTCTCTCTCTCTCTCTCTCTCTCTCTCTCATCTATCTCCTGTATCTCTCTGCTTGAAAATGAATAAATAAAAAAAAAAGGAGTGTGCCATCACGCCTGGTTTATTAGTATTATTATTGAGTTAGGGTCTCTCATCCAGGGTGCCTTGGAACTCACTTTGTAGCTCAGGCTGGCATCAAACTCTCCATGATCTTCCTAAGTAGCCTCCATGGGTTGGGATTAAAGACGTGCCACTAAACAGCCAGGCTTCCTTTTTTTTTAAAAAAAAAAATATTAAGTAGAAACTTTGTATGAACAAGTCACGTGTTGGGACCATTTCCCTCCTCCCTGGCCCCATTCCACTCAGGGCCTCTTCTGTGGGATTGCTGGTATGCTCCATGGGAATGAAGGCTATGAGTTGTGCGAGCAGCCCCCCCTCTTGGGCAAAGTTCCCAGCGCCATGTGCGTGCAGGCTTCCTTTATAATTTTTAAACAAGGAACTCTGCATTCCATTTCGCTCTAAACCACACCTTGCCATACACTGACAGTCCCGTCCGCCTGTCATTTCTTGCACCCCTCTTGCAGTTTGTGACCTGTAAAGGTGTGTGCATTCTCCTCCACACTCCCGTTACCTGCAAGAAGCAGGTGTTCAGCCTATGCATGGGAAGGTCAGGTGTGAGAAGCTCCGCAGGGGACCTACAATCTTCTACGGATGGTAAAGTGCGGCCAGGTGAGGAGAAGGAAGTTTCAACTACTTAGGTCGACGCCGCCCATGTCCGTCGGCGCTAGGACCCTGCCCGCGGAGCCGCTCGGCCGCCTGCGGGGAGCCCCGCGCCCCGCCGGGGAGGAAGCCGCCGGCCGGCTCTCGGGCGCCCTCTGCCGCGATCGCGCCGTCACTGCAGCCCTTTCCCAGCGCCCCCGGCCCGGCCCCGCCTGAGCCCGCCTCGCTCTCCCATTGGCTGCCGCGGTTCTCCCGCCTCTCTGGAGCTAAGCCATTCGGCGCCCCTTGATGGGCGGGGCTTCTGCCGGGAGGCGCAGCGTGCTTCCTGATTGGCTCTGCGAAAAGCGGCGACGTGGCCTATGGAGTCTCGGCCCCACCCACGTTAACTGGGTGTTGAGCCGGCCCAGCCTCCGGCCGGAAGCGAAAAGAGAGTAAAGATGCAGGTGTGGGGGGCTGGGGCTGGCTCCCTGGGGTCTGGCCTGGGACCCCTGCCCTGCTCCCCCCTGCTGGGGGGCGGTCGGGGTCGTGAGTGAGCGCCAGCCCCCTCCCTCCCCGTGGTGTCTCCCTCCAGGACCATCAGCACGTGCCCATCGACATCCAGACCGGCAAGCTGCTCGGTAGGCGGGGAGGGGGCGCCCCTAGCCGTCGGCCGAGTGGGGTGGCCTGCAGCCAGGAGCTCTGAACCCCGAAAGCCTGGCAGGAGGGAACCATAGGCCAAGTCTGTTTTGGACCTGCGCTTTCCACTTCCATATTTGTAACGTGCTATGAAATCCTATCCAGAGACACTGGTGTTCAAGGGCTAGTTACTAAGTGGAAGACTCGAATTGGAACCTGGCTGGCTCGTTGTTAATGTTTTTTGAGTTATTTGAGGGGGGAGAAATTTATCTCCTTTAAGGGCTAGAGAGATATCTCAGCGGATAAGGCACTTGCCTCCAGTGCCTAAGGCCAGGGTTTCAATTCCCCAGTACCCGCATATGCCAGACCCACAAGGTGGTGGCTCTGGTGTGCGCTCGCTCTCTCTCTCTCTCTCTCTCTCTCTGCTTGAAAATGAATAAATAAAATATTTAAAAATAAAAATTAAAAAAATACTACCAGGCCAGCCAGGAAGAAAATGCAGACTTCCCCGTACCCCTTTTGATGGGCGTGCACACACATACGTGTGTGACCCATGTACACAGAAGAGGACTTCAGGTGTCCTCTCTCCGCTTCCAGCGCTGCTCCTTGAACCTGGAGTTGCAGGTTTCTGCTAGGTTTAGCTGACCAGTGAGCCCCAGTGATCCCAGCGTCTCCACCTCCCTCTGCCTGCCTTTTTTATGGGTGTGCTGGGGATTGAGTTCAGATCCTTACCTTCTGCAGCAAGTGCTCTTACACAATTAGCCATCCCCAGCCTGAAATACAGACCTTTTAATGGCCATTTCTGTGTTTGGTTTACACCCCTCTTCAGTTAAGAGCCAGAGAACAGTCTCTATTCTGTCCCTTCCGGGCATGTGCATATCTTCTGGCACTTATTTAAAAAATGCTTTATTGGTTTATTTATTACACACACACACACACACACACACACACACACAGGGAGGGAGAATGGGCGTGCCAGAGCCTCTAGTCACTGCAAGCAAACTCCAGACATATGCGTCACCTTGTGCATCTGGCTTTACTTGGGTATTGGGGAATTGAACCTTGATCCTTAGGCTTTGCAGGCAACAAAAAACAGATGAACCATCTCTCCAGCCCCCCACTTATTTATTAGAGAGAGGGAGAGGCAGAGGGGAAAGTATGGGTGTGCCAGGGCTTCCTGCCACTGCAAATAAACTCCAGATCCATGTACCCCTTATGCATCTGGCTTTATGTTGTTACTAGGGAATTGAACCCAGGCCGTCAGGCTCTGCAACAAAGCCTTCAACCACTGAGCCATCTCCCTAGTCCTCTTCTGGCACATTATTATTTTTTTTAATATTTTATTTATTCATTTTCAAGCAGAGATACAGAGAGAGAGAGAGAGAGAGAGAGAGAGAGAGAGAGAGAGAGAGCAAGTGCACCAGAGCCACCACCACCTTGTGGGTCTGGCTTATGTGGGTCCTGGGGAATTGAACCCAGGACCTTAGGCACTGGAGGCAAGTGCCTTAACTGCTGAGCCATCTCTCCAGGCCCCATTATTATTATTTTATTTAATCTTATATTTTGTTTTTTTGAGGCTGACCTGGAATTCACTATGTAGTCTCAGGATGGCCTTGAACTCAGGGATGCTCCTACCTCTGTCTCTGCTGCTGGGATTAAAGACATGCACTCCAGGTTCTTTTGGCATTTTAAATATTCACTGAATTCATAGGCCAGTGCTAATCTTGTCCTTCAGGTGGTGTTTGACAACCTCAACCTTTACTTCTAGTTTTATGGTATCTGAGAAATTTAGAGGAACACAGCAAAGGGAGAGTTTATGATACCATTGTGGGTACAGGTATTTTATTGATTGGCATATTTATCTGTCAACAAGGGCCATTGCTCTAAATTTGCCATGGTAACAGGCCATTTGGTCCTCTGGTAGCTTCTTTTTTTTTAATATTTTTATTTTTATTTTTTATATTTTATATTTATTTATATATTTATATTTTATATTTATATTTTTATTATTTTATTTATTCATTTTCAAGCAGATACAGAGAGAGAGAGAGAGAGAGAGAGAGAGCGCAAGCACACCAGGGCCACCACCTTGTGGGTCTGGCTTATGTGGGTACTGGGGAATTGAACCCGGGGCCTTCGGCACTGGAGGCAAATACCTTAACCGCTGAGCCATCTCTCCAGCCCTGATGGAGCTTCTTCAATGTTCCCTGGAACTTGTCCCAGCTCTGCAGCCCCTGTTACCTATGTTAGCCCTCAGGTCATGGAAAGAACCTAGGAAGCAACCGTTCCCCGAGGGTTTGCTCTCTACCAGCCACCATTTTGTGCACTTGTCATTATAAAAATGAAAATCACTAAGGTTTATTGAGTCTTTGCCATGCATCAGGCACAGTGTTCTGTATTCTACTCATATCCTCATTTTTCATGTTGGGAAAAAAAGAGAGAAAGAAAGAAAGCAAGGGCAGGACTTGGTGGCGCACGCCTTTAATTCCAACACTTAGGAGGCAGAGGAAGGAGGATCGCCCTGAGTTCAAGGCCAGCCTGAGACTACATAGTGAATTTCAGGTCAGCCTGGGCTAGAGCGAGACCCTACTTCGAAAAATCAAAGAAACAAAACAAAAAAAGAGGGCTGAAGAGCTAGCTTGCAGTGGTAGGATGTTCTGGTGTACCCATTCCCTCTCTCCCTCTCTTTTATTCTCACTCTGCTTATAAATAAATAAATTAAAAAAATTTAAGCTGGGTGTGGTGGTGCACGCCTTTAATCCTAGAACTGGGGAGGCAGAGGTAGGAGGATCACCGTGAGTTCCAGGCCACCATGAGACTACATAGTGAATTCCAGGTCAGCGTGGGATAGAGCAAGACCCTACTTTGAAAAACAGAACAACAACAAAAAATAATAATTAATAAATAAATAAAAGGGCTGAGAGATAGTTCAGTGGTTAATAAGGTTCATGCCTGCAAATCCTAATGACCAAGTTTGATTCCCTGGTCCCCACATAAAGGCAGATGCACACAGTGGTGCATTCCTCTGGAGTTCATTTGCAATGGCTAGAGGTCCTGGCATGCCTATTCTCTCTCTCTTCTCTGTCTCTCTCTGCTTGAAAATAAATAAGTTTTAAAAAAATAAAAAGGAAAGGTGATAATTAGACCCCAGGTCTATCTAACCTTAATCCCTAGCTTAATTCTCTCCTGAGGAAATGAACCCTCAGAACTGAGCCCAGCTCTCTGAGGTCAGTCGTATATCCAGGGTGGCACTTCGCTGTTAAGAGTAGACTAGCGACGAGTGTTATCGAGTCCTTGGGGCGCTGCAGGTATTAGGGGCTTTACAGTTGTTCATTCATCCGGTACTTGGCATAGCCACCTTGTGTTTTCCATTGTCATGGTTAATCCCGGCCCTGAGGAAATGGAAGTTGAGCAGCATCCTCTGTCAACAAGAAAGATATAATTACCCATAGAAGCAAAATATTATGGAGAATTTAGAATGGTCAGAAGTGGCACTTTCATGTCAGGGCTGATTGAAAGTTTTCCTTTATCCCGTGTTGAAGCAGTGCTCTGTAAAACTCATGCTGGGGATCAAGTCAGGGCGCCAGAGTCTATTTAGCCCAAGCATCTCTTTGGGTATGTCTTCTTTTTCATCTTCCCACGAACCCCCACACACACCAAATACCTTAACCAATACAAAGAAAGCTTTAGCCAATATCTAGTATGTTACACTTGGATTAGTAATGGGCTTAAGGTGTGGAGAAGCATCTTGACTGGGTGGTTCTCGTGCAGATTGGCTGGTGGACCGGAGGCACTGCAGCCTGAAATGGCAGAGTCTGGTGCTGTCGATCCGGGAGAAGATCAATGCTGCCATCCAGGACATGCCAGAGAGCAAAGAGATTGCCCAGCTGCTCTCTGGGTCCTGTGAGTGCCTTGGAGTCCCCTCTTTCCTCCAGAAGTTCCAGTGCACCAAGACACTCCCTTGTTTAGCCACCAGGGCTGACCCCAGAGAAAGTTTTACTGGGGGGGGGGGGAAGGGGTAAAGATGGTTTCTCCCACCACGGATGATGGAGGAGAGAGCAAGGGCCCGAAGAGAGGAAAGACATTGTCATTCTCAAAGTCCTCACTCTCTTGCTTTCTAGACATCCACTACTTCCATTGCTTAAGGATCGTGGAACTTCTCAAAGGCACTGAGGCCTCCACAAAAAATATTTTTGGCCGGTACTCTTCACAGCGGATGAAGGCAAGTGTGACTGAGGACCCAGTGGAGATTCCTGCATAGGATCTTACCTGAACTATCCTCTCCTGGTCCCTATCGTGTGTGCCAACGTGCACCCTCCCCCTGCACCATAGTCTTAAATCAAAATGGAACTAGAGGAGTTGGAAGAGTGTGCATTGGGTGTGATGGGAAGCCTGGGGCAGCCTTGGGCCTGCAAGGGTGCTGCCACCGTGTGCTTCTCTGGCTGACTTCCTCTCTTCTACCAGGATTGGCAGGAGATCGTGGCCCTATATGAGAAGGACAACACATATTTAGGTAAAGTGGCTCTGGCATCCATGGGGAAGTCCACTCCTGGAGTTCTTTCTTTTTTCCTCCAGGCTGACTTGGAACACACTCTGTAGTCCAGGCTGGCCTCCAACTCATGGTGATCCTCCTACCTCTGCCTCCCTAGTGCTTGGCCTAAAGGTGTGCTCCACCACTCCTGGAGTTCGGAGACACCCAGTTTATAGGAGGTGTGGTCTATTTGTGGGAAGATGTTAGAATGCAGTGCAGATGTTGCCTAATCTTGGATGTGGAAAATAGTAGAGTGCTGGGGGAGGGGGAGGAGGACCAGGCAGGAAGTGGGTATTTGTGTTGCCAGACTGAGCAGGTGCTTGTCTGCTCTGCCTCCCTTGTCCAGGGGCCTCTGCTGCCCCACCCTCTCTGAGCTCCCATTTTACAGTAGGCAGAGGAGATACTGGTCATCCTGGGGGCTGTATCAGGAGCCTGAGAGAGAGCAGCCAAAGTGTATCCGAGTAATATAATCATAGGGAATATCTACTGAGCACTAGTAAATGCAGAGTTGTGCTTAGAGTTTTATATGGTTCCATGTGCTAAATACTGTCATCCGGGTCTTCCAGCTGAGGGTTGGAGTAGAAACACTACCTAACTTATCTCAGATTTCATAGCTAGGAAGAGGAGAGGCTGGGAAGCCTACCCCACATTCACCACCTCAGTAGTGTATTATGGGCATCCTGGGACATTTTGCCTTAGGGTGTGGGAGTCCTGGGGTAAATTTCCTGGGCCCTTCTCAGTGGAACTCTCTAGCCTCCTGGTTCGGAATGTCAACTACGAGATCCCCTCCCTGAAGAAGCAGATCGCTAAGTGTCAGCAGCTCCAGCAAGAATACAGTCGGAAGGAGGAGGAGGTCCAGGCAGGGTCGGCCGAGATGCTTGAGCAGTTCTACCACTCGTGCAAGCAGTATGGCATCACGGTGAGCGGATGGGCACTGGCCTGTCTACTTCCTTCTCCTGGGCTGTGCCCTGCTTACATCAGTCAGTGTCTTGCCTATCTGCGGTCTTTGGATGCTTTCTTTTTATTTTCTGAGGTAGGGTCTCGCTGTGCCCCAGGCTGACCTAGAATTCACTATGTAGTCTCAGGCTGGCCTCAAACTCATGGAGATCCTCCCACCTCTGCCTCCTGAGTGAGTGCTGGGATTAAAGGTGTGTGCCACCATGCCCGGCTTCTTTCCCTTTCTCCCTCCCTTCCTTCCTTCCTCTCTCTTTGCTTTCTTTGATTTGTTGGGTTCCACATTACCTACCACTCTAGGGAGACAACATCCGAAGGGAACTGCTGGCCCTAGTGAAGGGCCTGCCGAGTCAGCTGGCTGAGATCGGTGCAGGGGCTCAGTCACTGGGGGAAGCCATTGACCTGTACCAAGCCTGTGTGGAGTTCGTGTGTGAAAGGTAAGGAGGACCTTGGTTTCTCTCTCCCATCTCTCCGGTTCTTCTCCACGTGTATTATATGCTCGTGGCATGTGAGCTGTTTTACACACTTGGCCCAGTGGGAGCTGTGTCCACTTGGCCACGTGGGGCAGGCTGGAGGTAGTCAGCGGAGGCTCAGTCCAGCGCTGTTGAAGCTCCTCAGAGCAGGTGCTGCCCATGCTGCGGTTCGTGCAGACACGGGGGAACTGCACAGTGTACGAATGGAGGACAGGCACAGAGCCCTCCGTGGTGGAACGGCCGCACCTTGAGGAACCGCCTGAGCAGGTGGAGGAAGACGAGGTATGGGGTAGGAACCATCCACACCCTGCCCTAAATTCAAAGACCCAGAGGGAAGAAAGGGGATTTCTGTGAGCAGACAGATAGGGAACCCAAAAGGTCCTGTTCCTTTATTTTCTTGCTTGTCTTGAGACCTGAGTATAGACAGCTGGCCACCTTGCTTGTGGGAGCTTAGAGATCTTTGCATTTAACGTATGTTCCCTACAGACACACATGAGCCCTGTGGGAAGGCACACCCCTTTCCATTGGAGCTAACACTCTTTTCTTTTTCTTTCTAGATCGACTGGGGCAACTTTGGGGTAGAAGCGGTTTCTGAATCTGGCACCTCTGCCGAAACCACTGGAATCGACTGGGGCATCTCCCTGGAATCAGAGTCAAAGGTTAGAATGCCCCTCCCCCTTCTCTCTCTGAGAACTTTCTGTGATCCTGCTTCTGCTGTAGAAAGTGTCTGTGCTGTGAAGGCATCTCCTCAAGTTCATGGCTCCAGAGTTTTCCAAAGAAGGCAGAGTTGCAAAAGTGATGTCAGGCTTTAGACTTCCTTTCTGCTGGGGTTTGGGGCAAAGTGTGTGAGTACAGGCAATAACCTTACAAATCAGGAACAAGGGTGCCATCATCACAGACCACACTGCCATTTTTGTCACCTATATCCAGACTGTAGACCATACTTGTGGTGTGTGCAGTCATGGCTGGGCTTTTTGTTCCCCGCTCAGGACTCTGGGAGTGATGGAATAGACTGGGGAGACGACCCTGCTGCTCTGCAGATCACAGTGCTGGAGGCAGGAACTGAGGGTGAGTGCTCCATGCCTTGCAGTCCTGGAAAAAAAAAACCTAGACTTCCCAGTGGAGGTAGGAGAATTGGGAATATTAGGTCATCTTCCAGACCAGCCTAGGCTACTACATAAGACCTTGTCTCAAAAAAAAGAAAGGAAAGAAGGAAGGTGAAAGGAAGGAAGGAAGGAAGGAAGGAAGGAAGGAAGAATGAAAGAAAGAAAGGAAAAGAAAAGAAAAGAAAAGAAAAGAAAAGAAAAGAAAAGAAAAGAAAAGAAAAAAGAAAAGAAAAGAAGCTGCTTTAATTCCATAGTGAATTCCAGGTCAGCCTGAAGTAGAGCAAGACCCTGAAGGGGGGGAGGAAAAAATGAAAAATCTTGTTGAGTATATGAATAGAGCAGAACAGAGAGAAGTTGGTTAAATTAGATAGAGAAACTCCCAGCTTTTTAGAGACTGAACGTGGCCAGCCAACTTGGTGGACAGATTGAGGTGGCTGGGCCCCAAGTCTAAGGTGACTCACCTGCTCATCCTACCTGCAGAGAGGCTGTAGCAGCTACTTGAGCCACTAGAGGGCAGTGCAGGATGACACTTTACCTTCTGCTGCCCATGCTGGGTCTGGCAGGCCAGGCCTGAGTAGGAATAATAGCTATTTTGGAGAGGAAACCTTCCTTCTTTGGGTTGGTCCAGGAGGCGACTCTAATGTGGTGAGTCTGTTCATAGTAATCCCTGGGGCTCCTCAAACTTGAGGGTCTTTCCCTCCCTTGGCCTCAAGTCCTTCCTCACATCTCTGCCTCTTTCTCTGGCAGCTCCGGAAGGTGTTGCTAGAGGCCCAGATGCGCTGACCCTCCTTGAATACCCTGAGACCCGTAATCAGTTCATTGATGAACTCATGGAGGTACTGTCTTCTGGAAGATGCAGGGAGTAACCTGCTTCTGATATGATGCCTGGCTTTACCCTTCTTGTTGGTGCTGAAGGACACTGACCACTTTCCATGTCCTGAGCAGGAGCCTCACAGATTAAATTCATTCCATGCAAAACTATCACGCATCTCCTGAGTCTGAAGCACTTGAGATTGAACAGTGAACGAGACATTTGGAGGCTTGGAGCTCATGTAGCTTTTATTCTAGCAGGAAAGGCAGACGAGAACCAAGGCGAGGAGGTAGGGTATTAGACGGCACTAAGTACCACGCGTGGATCAAAAGACAGCAGGAGAGTGAGAGAGGGCTGCTGGGAAGGGCTCTGGTTTTATGGAGGTAGGTAGGGTAGGGTCACTGAGGTGATGGCAAGTTGAGTTGAGACTGCAGTGGAACTTGACATGCAGTGATTCAAAAGTCCAGCAAAAGGGCTTTCCTGGCCAAAAGAGCTGCTACAGAGGCCTGAAGTGGGAGGGGCCTACCTTGTCTTCCACAATGAAGAGGCAGTATGGCTGAGCAGAGAGAGCTTGAGTCGGGGGAGCTCAAAGGAAGGAAAGTCTGAACTTTGGTTTGATTCTGTGAATGTAGAAGCTTTTCGAAATTTTCAACAATTTAGGAGCTAAATGATCTCTCTCATGTTTAAGTATCCCTGTAGTGAAGGCGTGAGCAAGGTTTTGTCCCTTTCCTGTGGGATTGTGAAAAGGAGCTCCTATCTTTGTTAATCTCTGGAATTTATTCCCTGCTGAGTGGCCTAAGGTTGAGGAGAGCTTCCTGAAAACTAAATTCTATCTCCATCTAGTTTCTTCCCCTTCCCACCTGAAGAGGCTTCTTTTAGCCACAAGGACACAAGGGGAGAGAAAGACAAAAGATATCCAGTTTTTAATGTTTTAATGACAGAGTAAGATTGACTTTTTTTGTTGTTGTTTTTCGAGAGGTAAGGTCTCTCTCTAGCTCAGGATGAACTGGAATTCACTATGTAGTCTCGGGGTGCCGATCCTTCAACCTCTGCCCCCCAAGTGGAGTGCTGGGATTACATGTGTGTGCTACCATCCTGGCAAGATTGACTTATCTTCAGAACTACATTTTAGGGGCTGGGTAGATGGCCCATGCATGATTAACCCCAGTCCTGAGGGAGGCAGAGAGAGAATTGCTGGGGCTCCCTGATTAGCCAATCTGACAGAAAAAGAAAAAAAAAAAAAAAAAACTACAAAACCCAGGAGCTGCAGGTTCCATAGGAGACTGTCTCAAGGACACAGTGCAGACAAGCGATAAAGGGAACCTGATGTTCTCCGGCTTCTTGCACGCATGTGCAGAGGATGCACACCTACACACACATGTGCATACAATTTGCATATGCACATCACACACTGTAGCTGCTTCTCATGTTCCTTCGAGCTTTTTCTTAGTCCAGGACTTCTCAGACATGAATCCCCACTCCCTCAATCTCATTGGTCTCATGAACGAACTTTAGTTATCTGAGGAGCGTGGCAGGTGTGAGACAGGACTGGAGAACAGTGGAGGTTGCTGCAGTCTGGAGTCTAGCCATGGAGGCGTTCAGAGGCTGTAACCACCTCACCAGCCCCTGAAGCAGTTGGAGGCTCAGGAGTCCTTTTCCTGGTTTGAACCAACTCCTCTTCTCTCCTCAGCTTGAGATCTTCTTGTCCCAAAGAGCTGTGGAGATGAGCGAGGAGGCTGACATCCTATCTGTGAGCCAGTTCCAGATGGCTCCTGCCATCCTTCAGGGCCAGACCAAAGAGAAGATGGTTAGCCTTGTGTCTATCCTGCACGATCTGATTGGTCGGCTCACCAGTCTTCGAATGCAGCACCTGTTTATGATTCTGGCCTCACCAAGGTTTGGCTCCCATGGTGCTGAGCTCTGCCGTCTGGAGCACAACTGTCCCTGTGTTCCTCTTATTCTCCCAGGACCCCCAGCTCTCATCGCTGCCACCTGTGATAGGGCTTCTCTTTGGGATGAGATTGGGTGGGTCAGTGGATGTGAGCAAGTAGGACAGGAATCTTGGGTGGGTTTACGGGCATGAGGATGAGGCCAGTTAGGGAGTTGGTTTCCTAAGCTTCACCTGCTCTAGAGGTTGAATAGACCGGCCTCCCCATTCACCTGGGTGCCCTGCACAGGTACGTGGACCGTGTGACAGAGCTCCTCCAGAAAAAGCTGAAACATTCCCAGCTGCTGGCTTTGAAGAAAGAGCTGATGGTGCAGAAGCAGCAGGAGGCGCTGCAGGAGCAGGCAGTTCTGGAGCCCAAGCTGGACCTGCTGCTGGAGAAGTCCAGGGAGCTTCAGGCGCTGGTAAGACAGGCAGGCAATGGAGACCCATGGCCCAGCCCTGCTCCTGGCCGGCTGCTCCCTACCCATCCGGTGTCTCTGTCTCTCAGATTGAAGCCGACATCTCCAAAAGGTACAACGGCCGTCCTGTGAACCTTATTGGAACCTCTCTGTGATACTGTCCTCTGTGGTCTCCTGCCCAGCTTCCCAGCCTCCAGGTAGAAGTGGGAAAGCCAGGGCCTTCCAGCAAGAAACCAGATAGGCTGGTGAACAAAGAACCTTGGGACGGAAGCATCACCTGACCCTGGCCCTCACTCTGCTTGCTGCAAGAAGCCTGAAGCCACAGCTTTTCCTTCTAGTTATCAAATCGGCCTTAATAAAAGAGAAAAGGATTCCTGCTTCCTGCTTCCCCGAGGTCACTCCAGGCTGGGCTCCTGTTTTCATAGAGCTGGCCTCCAGCCATCAGCTGTTACTGTGACGTCACATTAGGGTTTTCTGCCTTGTTTTTGGTGGTAAAGAGTTCCCCATGAAGCCGGGCGTGGTGGCGCACACCTTTAGTCCCAGCACTTGGGAGGCAGAGGTAGGAGAATCGCCATGAATTCAAGGTCAGTCTGAGACTACATAGGGAATTCCAGGTCAGCCTGAGCTAGAGAGACCCTACCTTGGAAAAAAAAAAAAAAGAGCTCCCCATGAGTTCAGCAAGGGACTCAGATGGTCAGGGCAACGGAGCCCCTTTTTGGCCAGAACCAGGTGCAGGATGCCCCTCTCCAGCCTGCAGCCCAGAGGATGCGCGGCCAGGCCGGGTCTTGCTGGAGCCAGCAGGGCTGTATTTTCTTCTTAATCACTGCTTACTTTCCAGGCAGAGGGGAAATGCGGTTTGGGGAGAAGGGTCTGATAAACAAGGTGGAGACAGGAGTTGTCACCTTCACCAGCTGTCTGTCCACTTCCTGCCCATAGCTGCCTGCTCTAGGATTGGGTGGAACCCACCCTAGGATAGCACCCTTCTCCCAAGCCACCTACCCGTCCCAGTTTCCTAGGAGGAGTGGGGCTGGGGGTGGCCGGCAATTCGATTTTAATTTCATAGCAGAGCAGTTGATTCATGGCTCTTTGTCGCTGGCGTTGACTCCCGTAATGACTTTCCATCAAAATGAAAAGTGGAGTGACACCACTCATTATTCCTGCTGCTTGTTATCTCAGTTCTGGGGAGGGCCGCCCCTCCCTGCTGCCTTTCAGCCTCCCGGACAGTGAGTGATGGCCCCTATTAATCACCGACCCCGCGGACTCGGGCGGACACACGCTATCCAGAGGAGAGAGAGATAAGGCCGCGTGAACTGCTCAGAGCCACTCCTATCGATTAATGTCAGCCCACTGCTTCCCCCCAATCTTTGCCTGGTCACCTCCTTTTGGGGGAACCAGGCTGAACTAGGTCTAGGAATTGAGAAAGGAAAGTGCCAGAAAGGCATCCTGAGAATAAAGGGGCCCACGGGAAGGAGTGAGGCCTGGGGAAGTCTGAGAGCATGTCTGCCCCCTAGGCCTCTGGCTGGCCCACTGAGGCACAGACTCCGCTGCTTGCAGGGCCTGGCTGCAGGAAGAAGCCCTGTGATCGTGTGACCGTGCCAGGCTAGGTTTGGGCCTAAACATTCTGGACGGATGAGGTCTGCTTCACAGGTTAAGGCATTATTTAGATAGAAGGGGCTCTCGGCAGTGAGCTGTGGGCTTCGAGGTGAAGTGAAGGGCCTCCCTGACTCCTTTGCCTCCTTTGCCTTCGGCCCCACTGTCTCCTGGGTCCTACCTTTCCCAGACACTGACGGAGCCCACCTGGCTGCCTGGGAGGCCACTCTCAAGCCTGCTTCTGAATTCTTAGCTTCATCCTGGGGCACTTAGCTCCTGCTAGTTTTCCTGTCACCATGGGATTGTCTTTGGGGTTTGTAAGTTGAGCTTTGCAAACAGCATCCACACAGGGTCACTGGCCGGCAGGAACCCCAGCTTAGCATGTGGGACACTGCAGAGGCTCTCCCTTCTGACATCACTTTCCACCTTGGAATGGAGTAGTGGGGGCTTCTTACAGACTTGGAAACCAAGGAGAAATCACCCCGGGCCTGGAGCTGAGCAAGCTGCCATGCACTCCCCAATTAATTCCAGATGCTTCTTACACTCTTCCCTAGAAACCTGGGTCCTGGCCTCGAACTCACGGGATCCTCCTCCCTCTCCTCCCTCTGCCTCCCAGGTGCTGGGATTAAAGGCGTGCGCCACCACACCCAGCTTTGTACTTACTTTTTTAATTGCCATGTTTATATTTCTTCTCTCTGCACTCTCATAGGATGCGTATAATCTAATAAAATAGGGGGGCTGGAGAGATGGCTTAGCGGTTAAGGCGATTGCCTGCAAAGCAGAAGGACCAAAGTTCGATTCCCTAGTGCCCACGTAAAACTAGATGCATACGGTGGTGCATGTATCTGGAGTTCATTTACAGTGGTGTCCATTCTCTCTGTCTGCCTTCTGCCTGCTTCACTCTCTCAAAAAAATTTTTTTTTAAAAAAAGAGTAATAGGCAGCCAGGTATGGTAGCACACATCTTTAATCTCAGCACTCAGGCTGAGGTAGGAGGGTCACTATGAGTTGGAAGCCATCCTGGATTAGAGTGAGTTCTAGGTCAACCTTGGCTAGAGTGAGTCCCTGCCTCAAATAAAACAAAAAGGTCGGATGTGGTGGCGCATGCCTTTAATCCCAGCACTTGGGAGGCAGAGGTAGGAGGATCACCATGAGTTCAAGGCCACCCTGAGAGTACATAGTGAATTCTAGGTCAGCCTGGGCTAGAGTGAGACCCTACCTCGAAAAACCAAAAATTAAAAAATTAAAAGGAAAAATCCAGGTAGTAGAATTTAATAAAAAAGTTTGAATCCGCAGCACTGAGATAAAGCAAGACATCATCCCAGGGCCTAGAAGGGAGGTGCAGACCGAGCGGTGAACAACTGACCCTGTCTAGCAAGGTTTCAGAAGGCAAGGGTTATACCCCGACTTCCATAGATAGCCCGTGCTGTACATTTGGACTCACAAACAAACGTACCCTCCCCCAAAGAAGAAAAGAAAATAATTCAAATAAGTGTACCCTTTAAAAGGAAGTGATGGGAAGACATTAGGCCGGAGATAAGGCTCAATGGTAGAGTTCTTGCACGGTGTACAGGAGGCCCAGGTTCTATACTGAAAACAGTGGCAATAGTGATAGGAAGACAAATAGGAAATACAATGTGGCTCTAAGCTCTGGGCCTCCGGGTCAAATCCTGGCTCTGTACTTGCTTCCTGTGTCATCTGAGAGCAGTCCCAGAACCTCTCTCTGCCTCATCTCCTTGTCCTATGAAACAAGAACAAAGACACTACTTACAGAGTAGCAGGTGGCTGTCCTGAGGACCTAAGCAAGCTTAGTATAGGCCTAGCACAGTGAGACCCGAATGTCAGCTGTCAGCAAGCAGGCAGGGTTGAAATAGGATGGAAATACCTGGACTATGGCTAAAAGTCTTGGCCCCACATGTCCTCAATATTCCAACACATCCCACACTAAATGCATTATCCTCCCCATCCACACTCCATCTCCAACACTTCCTGTGACTTCTGGCTCTATCAAGAGCTTCCCAGTTTCTATTGGTTTGCTCTCAGATTTGCCTTTCCTGTGTTGCTACAGCCCTTTTGGGCCTCATTTTCACTTAGGAACTCGAAGAGAAACTTCAAGAAGTTTGAGCCCTCCACACTTTTAGTGTGGTAGGCCAGCCCTTGATAACTGGACCTCTCGTCTGCTTTTCAGGCTGGCTTCCCACCTAAGACACCTATTTCAATGGGTCCCCCAAATCCCAGGGCTTTTCTTGGATGCCTCCAAGCCTTTCTGACCCAGCTCAGATGAGGCCCAGACACACCTCCGCTTGGGCAGAATTAGATTCTCCAGTCCCAGAATGCATGAGCCCAGAGCTCCTATCAGGTGCATTAATTTTTCGCCAGTATGCTAGGCAAGTGTTCTTCCCCTGAGCTGTGCGCTATAAGGCCTGCCCAATGTGTATGAACCAAACAACTCCTTGGGGGGGGGGCTGACTGTGTCAGCCTTGGAGTCTCAAACTTGACTGAACTTCAGTGATCTTAATGTTTTCTCAGGTGAATTTGACTTCTGAAATATATGTGACTTGAAAGCTAAAACAAAGGAAAAGTCCCAGAAAGCACCACCAGAAATTTGGAATGAAAACTGGGGTTAAGTTGGCTTTTTTTTTTTTTTTTTTTTTTTTTTTGGTTTTTCGAGGTAGGGTCTCGCTTTAGCCCAGGCTGACCTGGAATTCACTCTGTAGTCTCAGGCTGGCCTTGAACTCACAGTGATCCTCCTACCTCTGCCTCCCAAGTGCTGGGATTAAAGGCGTGAGCCACCACGCACGGCTTAAGTTGGCTTTTTTGGTCACTCATTTTTTTCTGTTTTGAGATAAAGTCTCTCCATGTAGTCTAGTTGACCTTGAACTTGAGATCCTCTCCTCCTGCCTTCCTGAGGGCCAAGATTATAGGCATATGCCACCATGCCAGTTTACAGTCAGTCCATTTTAAGTAAGGTAGGAGGATTATGAGTTCAAGAACAGCCTGGGTAGGTAAGGAGCCCTTGTATTAAAACGAGGGGAAGAGCTAGGTGTGGTGGTGTTACAGTCAGCTTCTCGTTGCTGGCACAAAGAACCCAATCAAAAGCAGCTTGTGGAGGAATGGATTTATTTCGGCTTACAGATTCGAGGGGAGGCTCCATGATGGCAGGGAAAACGATGGCATGAGAAGAGGATGGACATCACCTCCTGGCCAACACAGGTGGACAACAGCATCAGGAGTGTATGCCCAACTGGCGAGGGGAAGCTGACTATAACCCCCATAAGCCTGCCCCCAACAACACACCCCCAACAAGGTTCCGATTTCAAAATTGTCATCAGCTGGGGATCAAGCATTCAGAACACAAGTTTATGGGAGACACCTGAATCAGACCACACCACACGTGGCTTCTACCTATCATCTCAGCATTTAGGAGGCTGAGGCAGGAGGATCAGGAGTTCAAAACCAGATTGTGGACTAAGGCTATAGTTCAGAGATAAGAATTCACGGGCAACTCCGTGGGTTCCCTCTCCAACGCTAAGAAAAAAAGTAATAAAACAGCTGAGTGTGGTGGCACACAGAGGATTGCCCGTGAGTCTGAAGCCAGCCTGGGTCTACAGAATGAGTTCCTGTTAGACTGAGCTAGAGTGAGACCCTGCCTCGAAAAAGCAAAAATAAAATGATAAAATAGGAGCAAAAAGAAAAGAAAGAAAGAGAAAAAAAAATAAAATAGGAGCTGGAGAGATGGCTGAGCAGTTAAAGGCGCTTGCTTGCAAAGTCTTGACAGCCTGGTTCGAGTCCCTAGTATCCACATAGAGCCAGATGCTCAAAGTGGCTCATGCATCTGGAGTTTCTTTGCAGAGGCAAGAAGCTCTGGTTAGCCCATTCTCTCTCTCTCTCTCTCTCTCTCTCTCTCTCTCTCTCTCTCTCTCTCTCTCTCTCCTCTCTCTCTCTCTCTCCTCTCTCTCCTCTCTCTCCTCTCTCTCTTTCTCATTAGACTAAACTCCCTTCAGCAGTCACAGCATTCCTGAATCTCTCCTCTTTCTGTTGGAGGCTGACCTGGAATTCACTATATAGTCTCAGGCTGGCGACCCTCCTCTCTGGGCCTCCCAAGTGCTGGGATTAAAGGCGTGCACCACCACGCATGCTGCCCACGTGGGGGCTGTGAACAGACCACTCACGATGCTCCACGGAGTCAGGCCCAGGAGCTGCGTTCAGCCTGCCTTCCTGCCCGCAGAGCCCAGGCCACCAGGAGGCTGTGCCGCCCAGGGTCACCAGCTGACCCGGATCCTGCCCGTGTCCACTAGATGGCCTTCCTCTCCAGTGATGGGGATGAGCAGGACTCTGCGCAAAACTCTGCCACCCTCCTCTCCTTCCCCAGGCTTCAAAGAAAACCCGTTTGAATATTTAAACTTCTGTGTGTCTAATAAAAAGTTCTGCACTATTTAACGGCCCCGCTATCCATTACTGTCGGGAGCTGCCCTCTCCTCCCGGTGTCCCCTCCCTCCCTCGCGCCCAAACCATGGCGCACGGCAAAGCCATTTGTCAAACTGCTCCAGCCGCCGGCTGCGCTTGGCTGTGTCTGAAAGGACAAGCCGCCCCACAGGGGAAGGTGGGGATGAATAAAGGGGCTATGCAAATTGCTGCTTAATCTGCAGAGAAACACCCAGGCTTTGGGGAGACGCTCATTACTTCTTTTAACTGTGATTAACGGGGCAAATTAAACCCAAGCCCTTAACTCTCTCCTGGCAGAGGACTTGAACGCAGAGCCCTGGGCTGGTGCCTGTGATGGGGGTGCCTCTTCTGGAGTCGCCTCTGGGCCCTGGGACCAGAGCTGAGCACTGGGCTCCTCCTGAGTCCCGGGGTTGCAGGGCAGGAGTGGGCAAGCCACAGGAGAACCTGCGGAGCCGGGCAGCTCACCTTAACCCATCAGAAGATGCTTCAGGGTTTGTTTCAGCCACTCAAGAATGAGGGGGCTGGGGATATAGTTGGGTTGGTAGAGTGCTTGCCTAGCTCTACCAAGCTCTGGGTTCCAGCCCCAGCACCACATAAACCTGGTGCGCTGGGATTATGCCTGTAGTCCTGGCACTCAGGAGGTGGAGGCAGGAGGATCTGAAATTCAAAACTTCTGGATCAGGGCTGGAGAAACGGCACTTGCTTGCAATGCCTAACAGTCTGGGTTTGATTCCCCAGCACCCATGTAAAGTCAGATGCACAAAGTGGCATATGCATCTGGAGTTTGTTTGCAGTGACAAGAGGTCCTGGTGTGCCCTCTCTCTCTCTCTCTCCCTCTCCTTACAAATGAATAAATAAAATATTTTTTAAAAAACTTCAGGGTCTCTGGGTGTGGTGGCTCACAACTTTAATCCCAGCACTTGGGAGGCAGAGGTAGGAGGATGGCCATGAGTTCGAGGCCAGCCTGAGACTACATAGGGAATTCCAGGTCAGCCTGGGCTAGAGTGAGACCCTACCTGGAAAAACCAAAATAAATAAATAAATAAATGAAGAAAAATTTAGGGGCTGGAGAGATGGCTCAGCAGTTAAAGGTGCTTGCTTGCAAAGCTTGATGGCCCTGGGATTGATTTCCCAGTACCCACATAAAGCCAGGTGTACAAAGTGGCACTTCCCCCTGGAGTTCATGTGCAGTGGCAGGAGGCCCTGGAGTGCCAATATTCTCTTTCTGTCTGCCTTTCTCTCTCTCTTAAATAAATAAAAGTGGGGGGAAATTGAGAGGCTTTCTAATACCTGACCTTCCTGAACATACTAAGGGTAGGGTTAAAGTGGCTTTAGTTGAATATACCT
>PVHP010014036.1:0-39857 GCA_004024765.1 Zapus hudsonius | reverse complement strand
GGCCCCTGTAAATCTTAGCAATCCTGAAAACTCCAAAGCCCCTAGGCAGGCCACAAGATAAGATAAGCAGATCAAAGCCTAACTGCAAATAACAAACAATAAGGTTTTATTTCCTCTGCTAACATCACCATTCTCTCACAGACCCAGCCTGGCTGCATATCTGAGAGCTAAGCTTTAATATGCATTCGGATGAGAGCATAGTAGCTCATGCCTTTGTTCCTAACACACCTGTGCCCCCAGGAGGCAGGGGATGGCTGAAGGCCCTAAATCCTGTTTACAAGTGCTAATAGGTTTTACTCCTGCTGCCTGAGTTTTCGTAGCTGTGTTCCTGTTTACTGAGCCCCCTCTGTGTAAGAGATAAGGCAATGCAACCCATCCCTAGATTGGATATAAGGCTGGATGTGAAAGTAAAGTTTTGAGATCTGCCCACTGCCGCGTTCTCCCGAGAGAGTCTCATCTCTCGTTCGGCTCACGGCTATTCCAAGCCGCTGCTCACCCAGCTCCCGTGGGTGAACGGGGAGTTGATGCGCGCTGCAACCCCCTAAGTAACCCACGAACCCAGATCCTAGTATCTTTCAGAATTTTGTAATGTGAGATTTATCATATACTAATTATCTTGTTTGTGGCACCTACTGGTTAGATGTGAGATTTGTTTCTTAGACAAAAGTGATCTCCTGACCTGCTTTCTCCTGCCAGATGGAAGGGTCCTTCTCAGCACTGCTGAGCTTTTACTTTTTTACTTGCCCCACAAGCCAGCAGGGGCCTTGGCTTAGTTGAAAACATTGATTTCCTTTGATGGTTAATTCACAAATTATCATACATTTGTACCTCACAGCCAAGGTTCTAGGTATCAGATAGCCACTCACCTCACCCTTCTTAACATGAATAGTCCCATTTGTACAGACCAGTGTTGCCACATTTGGTTAGTTTTGGCATTATGTCTGTCTTTTGATTGTTCTGAGGCCATGTCTCTAAGTTTCATGTGGTATTAGCACCGAGCCCCCAGAGGTCAAGGTCTCGATTTGTAATTTTAAAAGCCTGTTGTGGATGGGGTGGTAGGACAATCTCGAGCTCATTGATCACTTTTGAGTTCTCTTCCTATATCTGGTGCCCCAGATCACTTTCTTCCTATGTGTAAGAAAGGTAGCATGAAGGCTGTTTTCATTTTTAAGAGCTATGTTTTATCCATCAGTTTTCATTTCTTCAGCACAGGATATGGGAATCAAATCATCTGTGTCAAATTGACCTACTATATATATGGAGCTATTTCTTAACTCTTTTTAGTGGAATGGTATAATTTGACTTCATACATTAATCTCACACAAAGGAATGTAGTTCATTCATTATTAATCATTACCAAGTGTCTGAAAGGCCTTGTGATAGAGAAACAGTGGTAGGCCATACCTATGCTGAGCTTCTGTCCTAACCAAATGAAATGATCCCAAATGAAGCACAACAAGTTGAAAAAAGGAAATACAAACAATTAGCATATTATAATTATTTAGCTAATTTATGAAATTCAAATACATTAGAAGTAACAACAAAATTAAAGTCATCTTAGTGACTGATAATATAATTTTTGAATGATGATATAATACTTTATTTGTTTGATATAATACTTTGTTTATTTGTTTTATTTTATTTTATACATAGCAGGTTGTATACTGTTGTCCCCTCACCCCAACTCCCATTACCCTAGGGATCATGAAGGCTTCATTCAGTCCCCACGGTGTAGCAAGGAACTACGACTCAAGGTGTTCCTATGCACTCTGTGGCTTTTATAATCTTTCTTCCCTCATTTCTGTAAAGTTCCCTGAGCTGCTATAATGTTGATTTCTTTGTAGCCTCTGGATTTCTACTTGCATAGGTTTTATTTATTATGTGTCTGTCACCATCACCTGGGGCTAGTTGTCAGGCAATCAGTAAGAGCAGTATTCATGTCTCTTCCTCTGCAATTTCTCCTGGGCCCTGGCAGACATCTTGTCTTATCAAGAGATCTAAGCTCTCCTTTGATTTCTCTGCCATCTTTAACAAAAAAAAAAATCTTCAACCAGGCATGAGAACAATTTGGGTTAAAGGCAGTAAGCAAAGTTATTTAAGAGATTTTTGCTATGCCTGCCTGTCATGGTTTGATCCAGGTGTCCCCCACAAACAATTGAATGTGTTCTGATAGATCGATCCTCAGCTGATGGCAGTTTGGGTTTTACAACCTCGATGAAGCTGTGTTGTTGGGGGCGGGCTTATGGGGTTAGAAGCCAGCTTCCCCTTGCCAGAGTTTGGCACACCTTCCTGCCGCTGTTTGCAGTGCTGTGGCAGAGGTGATGTCCAGCCCTCTGCTCATGCCATCGTTTTCCCTGCCAGAATGGAGTCTCCCCTCGAGTCCATAAGCCAAATAAACCCATTCCTCTACAAGCCACTTTTGTTTGGGTTCTTTCTGCACAGCAACTAGAAAGCTGACCCCAACAGTTTTGGTACCAGGATGTGGGGTCATCTGTTGCTGCTAGAACCCTGATTCTGTGACTTTGGCATTTTGGAAGTGATCAGCAGGAGGAATATGGATGGATTTGAAATCTCGGCCTAAGAGATGCCTCGCAGTGTTGTGAGTACAGCTTCATGGATCATTCTGGTCAGAGCTGAAAGACCTGATTGTAATGAGAACTATGGACTGTGAGGTTTGGCTTACGAGGGGGAGAAAGAACTTGGTCAGGACTGTGCCAGAAACAGTTTGCCTGAGAGGCTTACTGTGTTCTGCCTGCCTATGTCCTGGAAACCTGTGCAGGGTTGTTTTACGTAAAGATGGACTGCTGTGAAATGGCCATCGATGTGTGAAGCAGGTGTGCAAGGTTGCCTGCATGGAGCCCGATGGGGCCATGAGGATGAACTGTGGGTTGCAATGGAGACCCAGTGAATTCCAGGACTATGGATGGGTGCCAAGGCGAGCTGCTAGTACCGGATGACATTTTCCCGGACTGTGAGTAGCCAAGCTGGAGGGGCGGAATTGAATCTCCAAGAGACTTGTGATATTGGTTAAGAATCATTGAGCTTGGAGTTAGAGATTGATGGTGCCCTGGTTGTTTTAAATCTTGTATTGTATTGGTCAATCTGTTTGTGCTGTGCCTCATGTTTTGCATTGTGAATGTTCTATGCCATTATGGGTTTATTTTTGGTATTATGGCTCAGTTGAAAGCTGCGGGGACTTAAGAGTTGAGCTGAACATATTGTGTTTATATCTTGTATGATTATTAGTTTGTGGGGGCCAGGGGCGGACTGTCATGGTGTGATCCAGGTGTCCCCCACAAACAAATGAATGTGTTCTGTTAGATCGATCCTCAGCTGATGGCAGTTTGGGTTTTACAACCTCGATGAAGCTGTGTTGTTGGGGGCGGGCTTATGGGGTTAGAAGCCAGCTTCCCCTTGCCAGAGTTTGGCACACCTTCCTGCCGCTGTTTGCAGTGCTGTGGCAGAGGTGATGTCCAGCCCTCTGCTCATGCCATCGTTTTCCCTGCCAGAATGGAGTCTCCCCTCGAGTCCGTAAGCCAAATAAACCCATTCCTCTACAAGCCACTTTTGTTTGGGTTCTTTCTGGGAAGCAACTAGAAAGCTGACTGCAACACTGCCCACTCTTCACTGACAAAGGTGAGGTCATACTTACTGCTGGACTTCAGAGTTCCATCTTCTCCCAGACTGAAGTAGCCTCCAAATGGCATCAAGCCCTGGCACACAACATTCCCACTGGTCAACTCACAATGGTGGTGCCCTGCTTGCAGCTGGACTGTCCTGACCCAGGCCACAGGCCCAGAATGGAGTCAAGTCCTGGCCCTTCACTCCAGCATTCAACCTACTCACAATGTAATATGATAAATTTATAATTATTCCAAAGTACAAAACATTAAGTGTCAATTTTTGATAAAAAGTGACTATAATAGGGTTGAATAGCCACTTAGCACAAAAAGAATTTCAGTAAGAAACAATATTTGATATTGGGAAAGCTGAATGTAAGAAACACTATCATTAGCATGACACACAGAAAAAATGTCTACTATATAATTTAACATTAAGGTAAAGTCACACAATTAGGCAAGGAAAATAATATATTATTATTCAAAATTATTATAAGATTATTATTATTTTTACATCATATACTTGCCTGAGTAATTGCAAAGATCTAACTAAAATTTTTTTGTTTGAATTAAATATTTTATTTATTCATTTATTTGCAAGCAGACAGACAGACAGACAGACAGACAGGGCATGCCAGGGCCTCCAGATGTTTCAAGAATTCCGGATGCATGGGCCACTTTGTGCAGCTGGCTTTACTTGGGTACTGGGGAATCAAACCCAGGTCATTAGACTTCACAGACAAGTGCCTTAACCGCTGACCCATCTCACCAGCCTAACATTGTTTTTATTTATTTTTATTGTCCATAATGAGTTACATCGTTTAGTGGGCCAACAATGATTTGTTATCCCCAAATCCTCATTGCCTAAAAAAAACTAACTAAAGATTTTTAAAAAACAGAAAATCTTAGCACGTTGAATGTGAAAATATAAATGTTCATCTAATTAAAAAAGCATGAGGCTGAGTATAATCATTCTTTCTCACCCAAACAGAGGTTTTCTCAGATTTAATTCCCCACTGAAGATGGGAAGTGGTTGCATCTTCCAACACTTTCATTCCACTAATCCTAAACTCTTTTCTCTTATGGAAAATGAGAATTTAAAAATTTACCTTTTTATTTTGTTTTAATTTATTTTATTTTATATATTTGAGAGACAGTGAAAGAAAGAGGCAGAGAGAGAGGGAGGGAGGGAAGGAGAGAGAGAGACAGAAACAGAGAGAGAGAGAGAAAGAGAGAGAGAGAGAATGGGCTTGCCTTGGCCTCCAGCCACTGCAAATGAAATCCAGACATATGCAACACCTTGTGCATCTGGCTTTATGTGGTATTGGGGAATCAAACTTGGGTCCTTCTGCTTTGCACGCAAATTCCTGAACCGCTAAGCCATCTCTCCACCCCAAATTCACCTTTTTAAAAGGTTTTCCAAATGAACCAAGCAGTAATCTAGGAATGCATCTAACATTTTATCTTCTGTGTCCTTCACTTAGTAACACACTTTTTGGATAATGATTTTTTTTTTAAGGTTACCACTCAATATTTCACCACCATATAATAGGAACCACTATCCATCCACCATGGATAACAGCTTAACTTATAAGCATTTTTTGGCCCTGTATCAAATGCCAATATTTTATTTGATGTTATAGCTTCTTGGTTATTTGTTTTTTGTTTGTTTGTTTTGATTCTTATCAAGATGATACTAAGAAGACACAAACTCACAGCAAAAAAAAAAAACTGTAAATTTTACTCCATTGCCTGTTTTTTGGTTGCTAGCTGAGAATCTATTCAAGGATACCTGCCTTCTAGCAACAACAATCAGTCTTTTGGTAGAGCAAGAGAGATACAAATGAAGAAGAGTTGATTATTAAAATTTCAGCTAAGAAGCATGTCACTTCCATTCCAATTTCACTGGAAGAACAATTTTCAAAGTCATATATGAACTCAATAGGAAGGATTTTGCACCATTCAGACTTGTATAAGGAAACAGAAACTACAGAATGTGAAGTTAAATTCAAGAGAATGTTAATTATAAAAATTGGCTACTGTGTTTATGGAGAATGAAAATTCTCAGGATAGGGAATTACTTACAACTTAACAAATAGAGCCCCAGTCAAAAAGCCCGAGAAGCAAGGATGGGGTAAAGGGAAACTGGTTGAAGTTTTGAAGGCAGAAATCCTGGAGACCTGGAGCTCTAGTGTCTGAGGGCAGAAGAAATCTCAGTTTAAGAAGAATGCTAATTCTGCCCTTTGTTCTATACAGGCCCTCAACAGGATCTTTTTTTTTTTTTCTTCAAATGCTTATTTCTTCCAAATCACATGCTTTGGTGCAGGTAGAAGCCATGTCCTATGAGCCAAGTACTGTTTAACAAAGTCAAGTAGACACATGAGTTTAACCATGCTGTGTATCAGATTTCCTCCAAACTGAAGAAAGGAGGTCTCTGGGGATTCAGGATGTCAGCTAGCAACTAACATCCATTCTTGGGGTCAGGCAGTGTAGGAGGGAAATTCTAAAGACTCAGGAAGTCAACAAGTCTAGGAAAGGGTTGCATGACCCCACCCTAAAGCTTATTTAAAAGAGGAAGAGAGATTCTCTGATGGAGCTACCAGCAAGTGGTGCAGTGTACTCAAGACTCTCCACCGGAAGTGTGGTCCAGAGATGCAGCTTCCATGAGTCTCCTATGCTGAGGTGGGGTTCCTGATGATGCAGCTGCCTTTGAGTTGAAGCAACTATGGGGAGGTCGCCATACTGGATGGGATGAGACTTCTCCTCGTGCAGCTGCCTTTAGGGCATCTATTGCTCCTGTAAGCAACCAGTCACTCTGATCTGCAAGTAACCCCAATAAATTCATTGTTACACCAAACTGGTTTTGGTGTGATTGTCCTTTGGTCTGTTATTTGTGCCCTATCTGGGGAGAAGATATGTTTTTGAGTAACCCCAGGAAAAGATTTTCCTTTGATAATCCTTCACAGTCATGTATTGAGCAAAGAAGAATTGTAGGGAGAACTACTGAGCACAAGGAAGCTGACACAATCATATATAAATGTGAATAATCCAAAAAGGGGTATAAAATTCCATTATATATAGAACCCTATTTAAAACAAAAATATTGCTTTTTTACTAAAAAGCAAGGAAATAACGCAAAAATAGTCCAATTTTAAATGGATTTGGAAAATAGGCACTATAAATATTCAGAACTTTTACGAAGGTGTTTTTGACAATGAGAAAATGTATAAACATATGTTACCATGTATAAAATAATTAATTATAGAATGGGCATTCAAATTAGCAAAAATTATTAATACTCACAATTTCCAATATTATTATTACATAAATTAGCTATAAAATAATATTATAAGAATAAATATTTATGTCATATTGCTAAGTAACCCAGAAGATACAGTATACCATGTGAATATAAAAATTGGAAGGACTACATACATTGATTCACTGTTGGTTAAAATTATAGCCAAAACTAAATCATGACTTTCAATCGGTGCTTTGTGGAAAGGTTTGGCTTCAATAATCTGTGTATATAGTGAGTCTGAGATTGTAGAATGGAAAGTGGCCATTATCCTTTGTTTAGACAGATAAGGGAGAAGGTGAAAGAATGTTTGCACTCCTTCCATAAATATTGTTAAATCCACACTTCTCCTTTATCTTGTCATTACAAATTTGAATTTATTTCTGCTCACTGAAGTCAAATGGTTTGCTATAAAACTTTTAGTTCTATTTTAATGTTTCCCGCCTAAGGAATTATAAACCTTTATTATAACTTTCAAACTACATATTTATTCTCTGACATTGTAATTATAAAATAATTGTTGTAGAGCTCTCTTGTTCATTTTATAAAGCACATTTGTCCTAAATGATTGAATTTGATCACCAACAGTAAGATTATTAGGCAGATATCAATTTATTCTTGTTATATTTAACCAATCAGGGCATAAAAACATAAATAGTTCATTAAATTTGAAATGCATTTTAAAGCCCTCTTCCATGTTAAAAAATAAGGAAAAAAGAGAAAAAGAAGAAATGAATTCCAAAAAAACATAAACAAAACATATATTCTAAGGTATAACTTTGCAGCAAAGAGAGAAAGACAAGGAAGTGAGGCTCAACAACAGCAGCACAGGGTTTACTTAGTGAATGCCTGTCGAGGGGAATCTCTGGCAAAGGTTCCAGAGCCCACCACTGGCTCACAGGAAGTGAAGATAGGGGTCGAAAGTTTCACAGCTAGCAAATCCTATTGCAGGGGGAAGTGGATCACTTAGGAATCTCATTAGTAAGAAGGAAGTGGGGTGGCTGTTTCTGATCACATTCAGAGAAAGCGGAAGTGAACGCTGCTGATTCAATTAGGAGGAAGGAAAGAGGGGGTGGAACATTCCATTATAGAGAGAAAACTAGATATTCTAGCTCCAGGGATTATTCATTGTAAAATGGATACCCTAGGACTGACATATATAATTAAACTGTATTTATAGGTATATATATTTAATCGATTCATTCATCTACTGTCTTCACTTGCTCTTGAACGTTTCCCTATCACCAGTTCTAATGATAGGATGTTTTCAATTACATGTACATGTAATTCACATCTTGCACATGTATGTTATGTAGTTTAAATATCAATCATTGCCCCATATGTTCAAGTGTTTCACTTCTTGGTCCATAGCTGGTGGCTCTAATTAGGAAGGTGGTGAAACCTTTAAGGTGTGGAGCCTTAACTGCATTACTGTAGTTGGGGCTTGAGGTATTATAGCCTTGCTCCCCATCTCCACATTCACTCACGTTCAAGCCCTGTGGCATTTTGTCCCCGGTGCCAGGTCCTTGTTATGACTTGAAAACACTAGGCTAGGTGCATTTGTAGAATTTGTGTTTAGTGACAGGCAATTCTTAAAACTCATTGCCCCTATTAAAGCATTTTGTTAAACGGTAATGTAGTTCTTAGTTGAAATAAGATGAATATTTTAGGAAGAGTGTTCAGAATACTTTTCAGGGACACTTGGTGATGAGTACAATGTTTGAAATAGTCTTTTTTTCTGCTTCTTGTAAGATAATAATCTTTCTAAGGCAAAAAAAACTCATGTTATATAATAAGACCTTTTAAAAACTATTTCTTTATTTTCATTTAGGCTTTTATACAACCCTAGGGTGGGCATTTGAAAACACCAAAATATACCTGCAGGAGGTGTGTAGATTAAGTAATAAGTGGTAAAAGCCTCCAACTGAGACTTCAGGTTTATCATTATCATCTTGGTACAGAAAACATTCAGACTGGTAATGATTCTGGGAAACCTGCTGTGGGGATTTCACATTTAGTGCAGCATTTAATAAAACACCATCACTAGGCTTCAGTGAGATGACATTGATAAAACTTCAGTGAGAAGGCATTGATAAGAACTGCCCTCAGAAGATGTCTGAGAGCAATCTATTGAGACAGAGAATGCAGACACTCTAATAATGAAACAGAAACGGGATTCGTGAAAGTAGTGATATAGTTTTACCCAAAGTAATAAGAAACACAGTAAATGAAAGAAGAGAAAAAGAAAAGAGCAGCACATACAACAACCTGTATAAAACCTGATGCATAAGTAGATAAAGGAAGTTCATAAATAAAAGACATACATTGCAAGCAAAGCAAAAAATTAATAGGGGAAATCTATTTCAGCACAGAGAAAAACAAAATTCAATAAACAGGGGCTGAAATATTAGCTCAGCATCATAATGGACTAGACTTGTACTCATGAAGTTCAGAATGATGTAAATATTAAGGTGCCAAGTTTCTCACATGGGGTTGGCTGTCTGCACTGTATTGCTATGGTAGCATAGGTCTGCACTGTATGATTCACATTTTTATGCCCTTTAATTTGGATTCGGTACATGATAAAAGTTCAGAGTAACTGTGACACTGAGGTCTTCACCCTTTAATTATCTTGCAGTCTACTTGAGTGTTGGTCAGTACAATTCCAAAGCATTGATCTGAGTTTATCGAAAGCACTTATCTTATAGGGGATGGCTATTTTAACAAGAAGTTGTTTGGGGTTGGCATTTTTTTTAGGAATGTTATGCTAACAATTAGTGTTAAATATTGTTTCAAAGAAAAGCTTCCTCCTCCCAGTTCAATAGATCATCACTTACTTAACCTCTAGTGCTTCCAGTAAGAGACACATCTTTACAACATTTATGTTCTGCCAGCTGTACATTACTAGATTGTTTCTATCGCTAACAATGGTCTAAAGTGCTTACTTAAGAAAAGCATTAACTCACGTAGGTCAAGACATAATTTAGAACATCATTATGTGTTCTAGTAGACTAAATGCTATGGTCTTAACCTTTACATTGAAATCTCTGCTGGAGACCTGAGTAATGACTCCTCAAAATGAACAATTATCAAATTGATATATTTTTCTTTTAATTCAGTGCATGGTTATTAAATAAAAATCCCCATTGTTTGGCATATATCTGTACATATATTGTAAGTTGTATGAATTTCTGTTATACCTTAATGCAAATGAAGTAAATGCTTCCTTCTATATGTTCAAATACTAACTAGAGTTTATACCATAAATCAAATAAAATCTTCACAATATTCCTAGAACTAGAAGCAAGAAGAACCAGTAATTCCTCCTTGATGATATTGTGTTTGGTATCTTAACTCTGAATTTCACATTCATGTATTTCTCATAGTCTTCATGTTTTTCTCAAAGAAGAATGAATTTCTCTCTCATGAGTGGCCTTTATGAAAAAGTTGGAATTAATATTTTAAGATTCTTTTTAAAAATAATTTTATTTAAGTATGAGCTGGCACATAAGACATTCCAATCTCTGATGATTTTCTTATAAAAATGTAGAGAAAGAAATATCTCTCTGAATGCATAATTGCCTTTTTTCTTTGTTTACCTAACCAATAAATATGTGCTCCATTAGTATGAGCATGAACCTGTATTGAAGATATAAAATGTAGAAGATACTAACTTTGAAATTAAGGTACAAGGTACAAGGAAAAAATATAAGTGATACAAACTGAGAATGAAATAATATAGGGGTTGGGGAGATGGCTCAGTAGTTAAAGGCATTTGATTGCAATGCCTGCTGACCAGGGTTCAATTCCTCACTACCCACATTAAACCAGGTGCAAAAAAGTGGTGCATGCATCTGGAGTTTGTTTGCAGTGGGCCTGACATGATGTACACACACACACACACACACACACACACACACACACACACACACACAAATAAAGAGATTAAAATATTTTGAAAGGAAATACTATAAACAATTAAAATTTTAAATAAACAGAGAAAATATCTGTTAATGAACTTTCCATCACTATCACAAAATATCTGAGATGCTCACTTATAATGAGGAAAAGGGTCCATTTGTTTTACTTGCATATCCATTTTTATTGCTACACTATACACTATACTATTGCTAAAGAAGTGGATCCAGCCCAGATACTCATCAACAAATGAATGGTTTTATATATAAATATATGAATACATTTATGCATATATAATATACATATATATGTAACACACATATATAAGAATATGTTTTAGCTGCAAAAAATGAATCCATGTTATTTTTAGAAAAAAAGGATGGAACTAGAGATCATTTAAAGTGAAATAATCTGGACACAGAAATATGCATATCACATTTCCCCTCATATGTGGTATCTAGATTTAAATTTATACATATGTGTATATTAGTGTGTATGTGTGTGTGTGAGAGAGAGAGAGACAGAGAGAGAGAGATGAAAGTAGATGTAGGATCACAAAAGTGGAGGAATGATGTAATTCATGTGTCATGAAAGAAGAAGGGATGAGTATCTGAAGGGAGGAATGGGGCCAGCAGAAGGAGAGCAGTGGGGGTAGGGCAGGGAAGTGGAGGAGAGGAATGAATAAGAACAACATATATCAACACCTATGAAAATGTGATGATGACAGAATGTTTTCCTACTGAGTGGATTCTGAAGCTAAACTTATGCTGGACAGCTCCTAATGGCACCAGTGGTTTTATGGCATCAACCTCTGGCCCATGGCTTCCCCATGGTGGATAGGAAGATGCACTCTGGGATTTCCCTGGATGCAGGGATGACAACCAGAAACCTTAGAAAGCCCAGAAAATTTGCCAGTTCTAAAACACCAATGGTTCTGAGGCGCAGGGTCTATTGTGGAAGAGGTGGCAGAAACATTGTAAGAGCCAAAGGAAGGGAAGAGCTGCTTACAAACTTCCAGACACAAAGTGACCTTGATATTCATGATTTTGCAATGCCTAATAATACCTACACATTATGGGAGGAAAAGATGATGACACCAAAACAAATCAGAGACTAATTGAGAGGGGGAAGAAATATGGGGGAAGGTGGGGAGGGAATCATACTGACTTATGATCTATGATTATGGATGCTATCAATAAAAAATGAGAAAACACTGATAGACTAGGAGTGGTTTCCAATGGTATAATTATTTAGTCTCAGTCTTTATCACATCCATTGGCTTAGAGGGTAACACCTGGCACATAGAAACTCTCACCAAATGTACCCAAAGTCCCTAAATACATAGCTGAGGGAATCTCCCTCCTTGCTTCTGAGGTTCAAATGATGAGAAAGGCAATCATATAAAATCACATGGCTCTAGACATCCTCACAGCAACCCAAGGTGGCACGTGTGCCTTGATTAGAGTTGAATGTTGTGTATACATGTCTCACAACTCTGGTCATGTTTCCTCTGTTTTACAAAACTTATGTACACAGATTCAGATCATACCGGATGCTACCATGCCATTCAATGAATAGTTCTGGAAGTGGATCTCAAGTTTCTCATGGTGGAAGATTATACCCATTATAATTTTTGTAATCAATTCACTAATCTTAGCTGCTGTTTTAACTTTATTTCTACTCACTTATAGGATGTTCACAACCAGATGGTTGTACAATAATCCAACTCCATCTACATGAACACCCAATAAGAATGAAATACTTGCCACCTCTGGAGGGGCTACCACCCCCACCTCACAATGTTGGGCTCCTCGTCCCTAGATAGGCTCCAGCACTAATGTTTACAGTGTATTTCTTACACTTAGCTAAAAAAAATAAATCTTGACCAGATGATGAGTGGCTAACAGGTTTGGGTCTTTAGAATAGGGACCCCCCTTTCTGTGAGATACCCTAACTGCCATAACTCCACGTCCTATCCAGAAGGAAGCAGTTAAGGATCTGACTACATTGTCCTCTTCCCCCCACAGTAGTTTGGCTACTTCTCAGGAGAGGGGGGTGATGTGAAGGAATAGGATGGCCAGTTTTTCCCTACAGTTGCCACACCTACCTCAGTTTATCCCAATTTGCTATGCCTACCACAGCACCTCCATAGCCAAGCATGCCACCCACCCAGATGAAGGTGGGTTTTCCCTTAATCCAGACCAATTGGCTGGTACCTTGGTGAGTGCTCTCCTTCAGCATCATTTCAAAATCTAAACTCAGACCAAGACTCAGTGTTTTTTCACCTGGGCCTGGATATCATGCTCTTTGGGGTCTTGGTAAGATTACCACCCCCATCCCCACCCCACCAGTAACTTTTGCCATGAGGAGAGGGAGAGAACAATTTTATCATGGATTGTTTTCTCTTATTCTCTTGATTTTTTTTTTCATTTTTCTGATGGTCTTTATGAGTTCATCAGGTCACATGACAGTGTCACTCTTCCTTCTCCTTACCCCACTCCTTCCGCTTTTCTTTTTTAATGTTTGAATAAAGCATGACATTTGTGAAAAAAATCACAAAAAATAAAGAAAATGTGATAATGAAACCCATCTCTTTGTAAGTTAACTTAAAACCTTATTTCTTTAATATCTATTTAGTTATTTGTCTATTTGCCAGCAGAATGAGAGACAGACAGAGAATGGGTGTGTCAGGGCCTTTAGCCACTGCAAACAAACTTCAGAGCATGCACCACTTTGTGCATCTTGCTGTACATAGGTACTGGGAAACTTAACCCGAGTCATTAGGCTTTACAAGCAAGTGCCTTAACTGTCAAGACATCTCTCCAGCCCCTGTTGTTTTTATTAATAAGTATAAAGTTTTTATTAATAAGTATAAATTCCTCAGTGGAATTGCTGTAATGCTCCATAGGATAGAGACTGTGAGTTGTGCAAACAGCAGACATTTTGTTATTTATTTTGGGGGTAGAATGCCTCTGGATATTCTCGCCACCATAGATCTTACAGTCTTTCTGCCCCCTCTTCTGCAAAGTTCCCTAAGCCATGGTGGGCGAGTTTTAAGTCTGCTTTAATGTTGAGGTATCCTTGGAGTCTGTCTCTATCACCCTTGCACAGGTTGTTGGGCTCACTGTGAAAGTAGCACTATTGCTCCTCTCATCACTTCCTGTGTGGTTTCACCTGGACCCTAGCTGATGTGTTAGGGGTGGTTCATGTCCTTCCATGGAGTCAGTTATCATATCAGGTCTTGTTGGTAGAATTGGATTGCCCATGGTTTTGCTGCCTTTTGAAAAATACCAAGATTCTTCAATGGAGGGTGATATTGGCATAGGTTAAAAGAGTCAAACTTTAGTAATTTAGCAAGATTACACTGGTCATACAACTCTCTTTAGACTCATAGCTAGTGGGAGCTTTCTTTTGGAGGCGAGACTGTTGGTCTCCATAGGAATTTGCCCTGGATCGCAGTTCCAGGTAAGGGTTCCTTGCCACTGAGTGGATCGCTTAGCCAATCAGACAGCCTTTAATTACCCACCTAGGTTAGGTGCCACTGTCACACAGTTGAGTAATTCTTGCCACGCTGGTCTGTGTCATAAATCAGTCTCTCCTGCATTCTCCCAGCATGGTGGGCCAATTTCCCCTGGCAGATCATGTAGCACATTCCAGCACCAAATAGACTAACCCTCTGGTCAATGACTTTGTTCCAGGTTCCTGCGGTGTCTCTGGATGATGTGTGACAGCAGCTGGTGGATTTTTCAGCAAAAGGGTCTTGTGTTTTGCCTGGGGCTGGTAATCAAGTGCTTTGATAGAAGCCTATCTGGTTTTGGGGACTTCATAGTTCTCTCATATAAACAGCTCAATGTGGGAAGTAACTGATTTCTGATGCAGGAAGTTACAAGCCAGAGCCAATTGTGCTAGAGTTAGGCTTCATCCCACCCCCTTCATTAAAGATAGTTTCACTATGTAATTTAGAGTAACCTTGGACTCTTGATGCTCTTGCTTTAGCCTCTCTATTGGTGGTATTTCAGGCATGTACCATGATTTCTGCCAACAAAGGCTTATTTTGGCTAACAGTTTTGGAGGATCCAGTTCATTGTAGGTTGGTTCTGTCTCTGGCCTGTGGGAAGACAGTACATCACAGCAGGAATACATGGTGGAAGAGGTTGTTTACCTCTTAGTGGGCTGCATAGCAGAGAAAGAGAGACAAAGAGAAAGAGAGAGAGAGAGAAAGAGAGAGAGAGAGAGTCAGAGGTGGGCAGATTACCTACAAGGCCACACCCAAAATGACATGAATGCCTCAACTTGGCCTCATCTCCTAAAAGTTCTATTATCTCCCAATAGCACCACAGTGGACTTAACACAAGGGCCTTTGAAGAGCACTTGTCTCAATCACAGCAATATTAGAGTAAATAGAAGATGTCAGTAAAGATGATGTAGTACATAACTGTTTTCCAACAGTATCCAAGGCAAGGATGGATACACCAGTGAGAAAGCATCATTTTAGGAGAGAATGTGATGTTGATGGGTAGGAGGGTATACACAGTAGTTATATGAAGAGTTAGAAATTCTGATTAATATAAATAATTGCCTATCATACCTTTAATACCCTCTGACTTATTCATAAAAGCTATAAAACATTCAACTCTTTCAAAGGTATTTCACTATGATAGAACCTATGCTTGAAAAACTGAAAATCAAACAAACAAAAATAAAGAAGAGGCTAGGATAATGAAATATTTGGCTAAATGCTTACCAATCAAGCATGAGGACCTGAGTCTAGATCCACAGAACTCATGCTCTGGAGTGGGGTGGGGTGTGACTATAATCTCAGTATTGAGCAGGCAACGTTAAGGCATGTCTAGCCAAATTAGTGAGAAGTAATCTCCATAAATATGGGGAAGAACAATAAAGGAAGAACTCATCCACTGGTATCCACATGCATCCCTCCACATGCATGTACATGCCAAAATAATTCTTTATATTATATATATTTTTTAAATTTTGTATCATGTATTATACTCCTAAGCAATTATATATGTATGTATGTACATATACATATATACATATATATATATATATATGTTTCAGTTTGAGAGTTTGATTCCCATGCAAAATATTAGGTGTGGTAGTGTGTGTGTGTGTGTGTGTGTGTGTGTGTGTGTGTGTGTGTGTGTGTGTAATCGTAGTGGTGGAGAGGCAAAGACAGGAAAATCCCTGAAGCTCACTAGCCAGTTAGTCTAGCCTAATTTGGTGATCTCCAGGCCAATGAGAGAACTTGTCACAAAGGAAATAAATGGTATTCCTGGTAAACAAACCCCAAAGTTATTGTCTGGCTTCCACATGCATGCATACATACAAATGCATGCCCACACAAACATACACACACACACACACACACAGAAAAATTAGAGCTGTTTTTATTTTAATTATATCTTCTAGTAAGTTTTTATGAAATTAAAATTGAAGCTTTTATAAAATTAAAAAAATTAGAAACAAATGATCAAGCCAGTTTGTTTTTGTTGTCATGCTACATTACCTTATTCTTTTTTCATTTTATCACAACCTCCTCCCTTCCTTCATTCCTTTCTTCCTTCCGCCTTTCCCTCTCTCTCTGTCTTCCTTTTTCTTTTTTCTTTCCTCTTTCTGTTTACACTTCCTTCCTTCTTCCTTCGTTGCTTAGTTCAAAAAATGAAAATAACACAGTATAACTTATATATAGCTATAGATACAGATGATATAGATATAGAAGATTTTTTTTCTTCTTTTGCACATTTGAGGTAATTTTGGGCTTTACTTTGCTTGGTTTAATTTCACATCCTCTTATTATGTGAGTCCCTTTTTGTCAAGTGACATTTATGTTCACATTAACAAGTTTATTAGAGTTCTTTGTGAGGCTATTTTTTGAATTTTCTTAAATATGTTTATTCTTGGGTGAGATATATCCTTTACATACTTTTATTCATTACTACTTTTTTTTTTCAAGGTAGGGTCTCACTCCAGCCCAGGCCAACCTGGAATTTAGTATGTATTCTCAGGGTGGCCTTGAACTTATGGCAATCCTCCTACCTCTGCCTCCAGAGTGCTGGGATTAAAGGTGTGCATCACCACACCAGGCCCATTACTTTTTTAATAGATATTTTATTTACTTATTTGTAAATATTTAATTTTTTTTACTTATTTGCAACCAGAGAGATACAGACAGGTGTGTGTGTGTGTGTGTGTGTGTGTGTGTGTGTGTGTGTGTGTGTGTAGAAAAGAGAGAGAAGTATATGCAAGTGCCTCTACACAATGCTTTACATAGGTACTGAGGAAATGAACCAAGGTCCTTTAGCTTTGTAGGCAAGCTTCTTAATGGCTGAGCCATCTCTCCAGCCCTCATTACTAGTTTTTAGAAACCACTGTGAAATATTAGAAGGATGGTGCATTTCCCTACTGTTTCAGGACGTCTGCTTTAGCATCCAGTTATCTTTTACAAAATTGACCAGAAATATGCTAAGGTTAGCATATTCATCATGTTTTTATTTTATGTTTTGAGAAATACAAATTTCAACAAAGTATATTTAAATATATACAAATGCTATGCATTTTCAAAATTAACCTTTGTCTTAGACTGGACTTCCTGGTCACCATCCAGAGAGAACTTTATACAGATGTTTTATTGGAAATGAGCTCTAAAGAAGCTTAGTGGTCAGTGATAAGGGGGGAACTGACTCCCCTTGTCACTTGATTGAGGCTCAGAAGATAGGCCAGAGGAATTTCTAGAGCTGAGGTGACCTTAAAACTTGTCCCAAATTGAGGCAAAGAAACCTAATAATTGGTTGCCAGATGATCCCAAGAGGAACTCCTGAAGGACTCCCTGGTAGGTATGACTCAGCCATGACTCAGCTGCTGGGGCTATTCACAAAGATCACCTGCCATATTCTTGTCCACCTTCAAATTAGTTACCTAACAGCTTAATTCACACACAGGAAGTAATAATGGCTGCAATGAAACAGAAACTGATTTGGGTTCCCAATAAATGTTAAAACACTTGACATGCCATTAGACAAATGCTTGCTAAATGAAAAGAATTTCTGTGAACTACTTAACTTGCAAAAATTTATTTTTTCCAGATCTAATGTTTCAAATATTTTAAATGTATAGTGTCTTTCCTGACCCCCTTCTGTAGTGGGGATTGGATTTAGGGCTTCATTTGTGTGGGCAAGTGTTCATTCAACCACTGTACTACATGCTCATAGAGTCATTTGTCCAGGCAACATATTCTACATTTCTTTCATTAATATTATTACTTTTATATCTGTTACTTTTAAATAATCATTTTCTTTCTTCATAAAAATAAGTGTTAGTCAATTTCTTCTTATGGACAAATGTACATGTTATCATATTTAATAAGTAAAAGTGAGTGGCTAGAAGTAAACTGGGGACCAGGTAAGGACCTGAGCTATAAGCTAGAGGTGAACTTTTATCCACCCATATTGGTTTAAGGATGTTATGAGATGCACAACATTTTAGGCACTTTTCCAAATTTCATTGCGGGGAGAGAATTATATTTTCTGTCTCTCATGGTTATCTTTAAGATCAAATGACAATATATATTGTACTCTAAAAACTATAAAAAACATTGTATACATACTTTGTGTTATTATTTGACTTTCAAAGCTAGGATTATGAGCAGGCATTGAGGCCATTGCAAGTTGCAGAGCTTTTCCTTAATGAAGCCCATTGGTTACCTTGGATCACAGGGATATAGCTTGACAATAAGAGAAATTGGGAAATGAGTTTCTAGCTCTTTTAATGGAAGATGAACTGGGCCTGGTAAGAGGAGTTGGGAGGGTAATAAAGAGTATCTGGCATATGTGTAACAAGAGCTGACAGGGAGTGAAGAAGGGCAGCAACCCTCATATGAGTATTCCCAAAAGTGATAGTGAGGACTAGGTGGGGAAAGGCAGGTTCAAATGTGAGGGCGACCTCCAGTGGATGACTGGAGGATGAATGAGTGTGTCAGAAGGATGTGCAATAAGATTGGGGGTGTGACCTCAACCCCAAGGAGCTCTTGAGACCTGCTAAAGAAACTAAAGAAACATTAAACTAAGAACTGGAAAAGGACTCAAGTAAACAAGTCACCAGGGGAGTGCTGTGAGCACTCTCTCTCTCTCATGTTTTTATTATTGTTTTCAGTTATTGCTTGTTTTTGCAATTAGGAAAGGGATTGTGGAAGAAAAAGAAGAATGGGAAATTAAAGATGGCTACAATGCTTATCGAGTGAGAAGCCAAATCAGCTGTCGTCTTTCTTTATATGGATCCCAAGTAGGTATAATTTTCCCCACTTATAAATTTGAAAGAGAATCCAAGATGAATAATATTTCATGACATGTGAATTTGATGTAAGATTCAAATGGTAATGACTATGAGAAAGTTTTGTAGGAACATAGTCATGTTTGTTCATTCCAATCTCATCTGTAGCTATTTTGACCTATGTGGCAGGGCCTCCTGGCCTGCTGAGCTTCAAATATTTAGTATCTGGTCCCTGGTGATGAATTTGATAGCTGTTCCTAAACTTCACAACATAAAACACCTAGACCACAGGTAGAAGCACCTACCCATGTACTCATAAGGTCAGGTTGTGGGATGGACGGTGCACCTACTTATGTGATGCTGAGGTAAATTGTTCAGCACTTGGATGAGAGAGACATAGAATAATGTGTACATATAATAATGGTCACATAGAATCAGTGTTCTGTGATTTACTTCCTGTCAAAGGAAGAGTCTCTTTGAGGATTAAATGGTTGAGTTAGAGAATGAGTCATGAAAAGTCACTTTAGAAAGCAGGACTGAACCAGGCACTGAGTATGTTTAGTGAAGCAGAAGGTCCATATGTTTGAAGCATAATAAGGCTAGGTAGAGACAAGATCAAATAAGATTTTGTAGATCTAACTTTCAAGGTACTGTGAAAACAAAGGAAGTTGGAAAAATCTTGAAAGGGTGACACAATGCAACTGTTCAGAACAACTAATATTCTGAAGAGTAAATGGTTCAGAAGTGGCTGGAGGAGTGTTGCCACACAGAGCTTAGTGAATGGTCCAGTGTTGTACATTTCCATACTGTCAAGTTAATTGTCTCACATCCATGAAAAAATTAGGCACATGGATGGTGAGAAGGAAAGCAAAGGTAATGTACTGAGAAAAAAAGAAAAGCCCCATAGTGTCAGGGCAAGTGTGCTTAGGATTTCAGGCAGTAAACTAACAGAAAGGAAAAAAAAATTCTTTCAGAGTCAGAGCTCAGAAACTCAAGCAAACTCAGCAGTGAGTGTCTGTGAGCAACCGCAGGAGACACCACACCAAGGTGCTGTGATAGGAAAAGCTGTCAACAGATGCAAGGTGGCACAGAGCACAGAAGTGCGGTCCTGATCATGTCCAACTAGATACTCAAGATGTGAATCAGATGGCAGGGTAGGTATAGAAGCAAGGAGGAAGGAAATGCCACCCATAGTGTAATAGTCTTGGTATACTTTAAACTAATATAAAACAGTCAGGCACAATGCTGTTAACTGATCCATTTGCAAAGCTCCAAAAGTTACTCAAATATTTTTTGTTGATTTGTAATATGCTGGAATATTACAGAGGAAAAAATTGAATTGTAACTGACATGAGTGACAATCACTTTTTCCTACTTAATTTTCCAGCATATTGCAAACAGACAGAAACTGTTTTTTAATAACAGGAATCAATTTTTTCCTGTACTGGAAGAAAAATATTCCTTTTGCTTAATGTTCAACGGTGTAAATGCAAGAGAGTTCCACTCCAAAACCACTTGGTTTCCAAGTATTATGACATTTAGGTACACAACTTTTGCATTTACACAATTAGCAAAATTTCTCCAGGATAAGACACACATTTTTAGGGCTGATACATCCAGAAAAGCTTTGATATTGGGCTGGAGAGATGGCTTGGTGGTTAAGGCACTTGCCTCCAGTGCCTAAGGCCCTGGGTTCAATTCCCCAGGACCCACATAAGCCAGACCCCACAAGGTGGTGGCCCTGGTGCGCTCTCTCTCTCTCTCTCTCTGCTTGAAAATGAATAAATAAAATATTTTTTTAAAAAAGCTTTGATATTAGCTTTGTAATGGCTCTTTGCTGTGCTAACTTGGTTAGCCTGAAGTGAAGTCTCTGGAATTCCATTTGTAGATGCGCTTTGAGGTTAGGGTGGACTTCAGATCCAAGAGAAGTGATGACCACCTTGTGGCACAGATGGATGTCCCTTCTGCCTGGGATTCAATGGAATACTAATGTAGGCTATTTTATATCATTGATTATATTAAAAGTCAGTTATTTAAGCAAATCAGAGGGATATTATGATTGGTGAGCCTGAATTGCTTCACTGAAAAGTCTCTCTAGAGGGTTTAGACTTTCCCTGACATCAGAAACTCCAAACAGTAGCTTTACTGGAAAGTACTCTTTCCCTAGAGATCATCCTTCCTTGTGGATGTCTGTGAATGACAGGCTTCAGTTACTGATGATGGGCTTTCCTCCTGTTTGTCACTTTCCTCTCCTGGTTGCCTGCCTGGGAGACCTTGCATTTGATTAGTCAGCACCTCAGATTGCTCATTTCTTATATGAATTCATTGCTATCCCATTATTTCTGCTTCTTGACTGACCTATAGAAGCCTCTAGAAACCATGGATCTTCCTTGCATCTTTGGTCCTGTGTCTGTATTGTATGGCTTACAATTCCAAACTTTTTCTCATGGTTGAAACCTTTTCAGAGGCTTTCATGGCCAATGCTCCAGACTCTTCCCTGTGATTGGCTCACTTGGGCCTCCCCAGTCTGTAAATCAACTATACTCTAGTGTTAGATATCATTCAAATAGAATCTTAAAACACATCTCAGTCCAACTAAAACCCAGACATAGTAGCTTGAATGTTGCCCGATGCCATCAGTCATGAATGCCATTTTGTCTAAGATGGCACAGAGATTTGAAGATCCAAGTGTCACAGGAAAGTTTTGTTTGTTTTTTTTTATAATTGAGTGGTAATGAAATTAGAGGAATTGACTTTTCCCCACAGATTTAGTATCCAAATACGTCATCAGTGTTAATGCAGAATCCAGAAATAGCTGCTTTGGAAGAAACCATGAAGTCTGGCCACATGAAAACATGTGGCCAAACTTCACTTAGCAAAAATAAAGTTAGAGTTTTGCCCTTTGAAAACAGCTAAGCTTTATTATTTTTCCAAGTTCATATGCTTCCCAGTCATAGTGATTTGGGAGTTAATACTGTTAACTCAAGTTATGTCAAAGCCAATACTGTCAAGATAAATTAAAGTCATTCACCTGTTTTTGTTAAGTCTGACTTTATCAGAATGAATGTGATGCCTTTTTCAGTTAACATCATCTTTGCCATCCTCACAAGTAAAGAGTTAAACCCACTGGGGAGCAGTGATCATAGCATGTCCTTAGAGAGATGCATCTGTCCCCAGCTGTCCATTTTATTCTCGGTGCTAAATATGTTAATATACATATATTATCCTTTACATAGCGAGTGACTATACAAGATGAATGTTTATTGTCAGACATCTACCTAAAATCCAGTGTACTATCAAATGCAAAGCCATTTCTAATTTGACTTGTATGTATATTTGTATTATAGAATTCATTACCATTATGTATAAGTCACATTGAAGTTATGTGTAGCTATCTTCCAGAGAAGCTGCAGGCTGCCTCCACTTTGATTTAATTGCTGCTCTCCTTGTATGAAAAAAAAGCCTGCTTTAGGAATGGCAGGCTGGCAGGGACCCCAGCCTGGCAGCCTGTGAAAGCCTCTCCTTTGATGCAGAGAGTAAGGTGAGAGAGAAAGACAAGCCCAAATTTAATTAAAATGTTATGAGAGCTAGAAACCTGCACAGGAGACAAAGTAAGGGGAGCAGAGTTTGTGCCTCCTGAAGTGTATATACTGCTGGGATCACCAAGGTAATAAAATTCAAGCTGCTCTCCCCAGGCAGTGGGTGACCCCATCCTCTGCAGAGAGCGTGTGTTTACATTCTGGGAGAACTGGAAGGAAGTCTTCATGAATAAGAAATCGCCTCATTTCCAATTTATTCTCTAGTCTCCAGAATGTAATTTAATTCATCTTTGCAGTTTTCTTGTGGCTTTTCTTACTGTTCAACTCTGGATTATTGTGCAATCTCTAACAATCTCCCATCAGGGAGGTGGGAGCCTCTGAATGTCATTGTGCTAAGACTAGTTCCCCAGCAGGGCAGATAGCAAAATAATCACCCACCTTGTTGGAAAACCAGAGCTATAGGGACTGGAAATTTCTAGTATGGAAAAGAGTGATGGGGAATCTTTAGAGGCCCCCAACTGTAGATATATTTGCCATTACATTCTCACGTAGTCATGTGGGGATCTGCAAATTGGAAGGTCTCAAGATTTGCTTTGCTTGTGAGATATTTTTGTTACTTCCCAATTCCAGCTGAACTGCAAATACTGCATGAATATCCTTATTATTGGTCGTTTGGTCCTTCTATTTCACATCTCACCTGGAAGCAGGCAGCGCAGGGGAGTGAGAACATGAAAAGAACAATGGAAAGGGTAATAGAATTGCACTGAACTCTTGAAGAGATTTGATATGAATGCCATACAAATCTTACACACTTCACCCAAGTCAAATCAGGTGTACCTGTCCCACTAAATATAATTTCAGAACTGCCCTTTTCTGCAAAAAAACATTTTGGTATGAGATCTAGTTTCATTTGCATTTTTTAGAGACGTGCATCCAAGTGTTTTTTTTTCTTCAGTAAATTAAAACTATGGATTAAGAATTTATACTATAATCTAATCCTTGCTGCATGGATTGTAATCTGGGGGCACACAGTACTAATATAAGACCTTCTTAAAACTGCCAATACTATAAGCATTAAACCAAACTCTGAATTTTATCAAGACTCAATTTATTTGTAACCACTTTAAAATAATGAGCCTCTCTCATCATGTCTTCTGATGCCCGTTAATCTTTTGTATGTATTCTAGGAAACCATTTTCTCAAATGACTTCAAGAGACAAATCCAAGGAGGGGCACTTGGGCTGAGATGGTTGTTGAAGGCTCTCCAGCTATCCATGTTTCCCATCATTACTACAAGTCTGTGTTACTCCAGGGCACCAGGGAACACTGTACAAAATCACTCAGCAATCCCTCCATTTCACCGTACACGGAGAATGAGCCTATGTGAGGTTAAATAGCTTACTTTGGGTCACAGAGCTTGTTAGTGCTAATTCTGGGTCTATAAGCCAGATGACTGGACTCCCAGTTTAGTTCTCTTTTCATACTTCTGGGTTCTGACACCTAGGATTTACAGTAAGCTTTCAAGCAAAACAATAAGCTATGATTGAGACTGAAGTTATTATTCAGGATCTCCACTCCCTGGACGGTAAAAGGCATTTAGACACCTGTCCTTGTTTAAGAGTGAATGGTGCATTATATGTTTATAGCTCTGAAAACTGTACCCCATACATACTATTGTGTTTAAAGAACAAAACTCTGGCTGAATTTGTGTCTGATCATAAATGTTTACTTAAAAGGAGGATCTGGTTCAATCATTAGTAGGCAACCAGGGTGATTACATCCAAGAGCATTACTCTATGGGCCATAAAGAGGAAAAGCCTTGTGTAGTGTTACAGATTGAAAACTGTGTTCAAGCAAAATTCAAAATTTGAAGTCCTAACCCTCTAAGTGAAAGTATTTGGAGGTGACACCTTAGGTGGAAATATAGTTTAGATGAGGTTGCAGTATAGAAGGGTTTTGTGATGAGATTAGTATCACCCTAAAGAACTACCAGAGATATCCCTTCTCTCCCTTTCCTCTTCTGTTCTGTCCTTGTGCATGTGTAAGTTAAAGGACATGTGAGCATACAATGAATGAGATGGTTCCACTTGGCAAATGAAATCTACCTTGCTAAAATCTTGATCGTGTATTTCCCAGCTTCTTGGACTTTAAGGAATGAATTTCTGTTACTTAAGAAAATTCTATGAATTCTTTTATAAAGCCCAAGCAGTGTACTTCAGCTGATCTGTCTTTCACTTCCACTTAAAAGTGAAAACAGTTTGTTCTTTTGAATAGTGAACAATAACCAAAGTTTTCATTGACTAAGTGATGACTGTATTCCAGGTACTACCAAACAATAGGCTATAAATATTTCATATACATTATTTTTATTGTCCATAGTGAGTTACATTGTTTAGTGGGACAACAATGTGTTTTTATCCCCAATTCCTCATTGCCCCCATCCCCATCCCCAGACAGCTGGATATACTCCTCCATGGGCCATCTGGATCACTCTTTATGGTAGGGGACCATGGATAGCCTTGTATTCAGCCGGGATCTCCTGACCCAAGTGTGTTGTTGCTGAGGGGTGCCATGCTTCTAATAATCTCCCGCACCATGGCTTTCACAATCTTAACGCCCCTTCTTCCGCTCAGTTCTCTGAGTCATGGTGGGTGAGTATTAAGGCTGCTTTAATGTTGTGAGCTTAGGGGGTTTTGTGTTGAGATTCATTGGTTTCTGTCTCACTGGCTTATCCTTTGTTGATTGAATGGCTGTGGCTGTGGGTCCCTTGTTTATCCCGTTATTCTCTGTAGGGTTCCATATGGATCCTCCATGATATGACTGTGGTGGTTCATCTCTTGCCAGGATCTCAACTTTCTGCCTGGGGTCAGTTGGTAGGGTTATATGGGCCACAGCTCTCTCGCTGCATCTTGAAAAATACAAACACAGTCTCCATCAGAGATTGAGATCAGTATAGGTTAACAAATATACTCCATTCTGGATTACCTAGATTCTATTTGTAGAAGCCTCTCCATCAGTCACTCGCATAGTGCACCTTTTCTTGGGAGCCCAAGAGTACGGGATCCGGTGCATATCAGCCTGAATCCCCAGTTCCAATCAAGGGTTCCCCCTCACTGAGTGGAATATTTGGCCAAATTTAATAGCTGTTCATTGTCTCCTCAAGGCCAGGCTCTTCCATTACACAAGTGCTCCTTTCTTGCTTTGCTGTTCTCTCTTAGTAGGAGGTGTGGTCAGCCTACTCATGACCTCAGACTGTTTCATGCCAGTGGTCTGTTTACTCCAGCTGTCGTTGATCTGCTTCCCCTGGAAGCTTGTGTAGTGCCTTCCAGCACTGCACTAACTGTTATCTGGGAACTGGTTACCATTCCAGACCTCGAAGGGTCTCTCAATGCTGATCAATGGCATTCTGTGGTTTATTCAGCAACAGGGGTTTGACTCAGGCATCGGAAGGGTGTTCAAGAGATTTGGCAGAATTCTTTCTTGTTTTTGGATCCTCATGGGTCACTTTGGTCAACAGCTCAGTGAGGGAAGGAACCGGTGGCTGTGACCTGGGTTTGTCAGACTGCTCAATTATTCAAAGGCTTAGATATTCTCCCCTACAACTCATGACCCCTCTTGCCAGTTGACGACCACTACTTGTTCTGTAGGTTACAGTATGCTCGTGAGGATTTTATGTTTTTGAACCTAATTTGGTTTAGACTCATGCTTAAGCCATTCCCCATCCCCCTTCCCTTACACCTCATTCAAAACCTCTCACTTCTTTTTACTAGTCTGCATAGAGAAAACAGTTATCCTGGTTAAGGACCGCATATTCAATTCTCTGTTCTTTGAGTGTTCACTTAGTAAGATCTGCTCAAAGCAGGACCATTTTTTCCTAAATTTCAGTATGTCATTTTTCCTTTCAGCTGAGTAGAATTCCATCCTGTAAACATACCACAGTTTTGCTGTCCATTCCTCCATGGATGGGCATTTGGATTGATTCCTATTCTTGGCTATTATGAATTGAGCTGCTATAAATATAGTTGTAGGAAACTTTCTGCGTTGAGATGTGACATCTTGTGGGTAGATGCCTAGTAGAGGCATAGCTGGGTCCATTGGTAGTTCTATGTCCATTTTGTCTAAGAGTCAACACACTGCTTTCCATAATGGTTGAACAAGTTTGCAATCCCACCAGCAGTGAATGAGGGTTCCTTTTCCCCCACATCCTCACCAGTAACGACTGTTGTTGGTTTACTTCATGATTGCCATTCTGACAGGGGTAAGATGGTATCTCATTGTGGTTTTGATTTGCATTTCCCTGATGCTTAAGGATGCTGAGCACTTTCATAGATGAGTCAAGGCCATTTGTGTTTCCTCCTCTGTGAATTCTCTGTTGAGATCAGTGCCCCATTTTGTGAGGGGGCATTTTGGGTTTTTGTTATTAATTTTTTTGAGTTCTCTGTAGGTTCTGGAAATTAGGCCTCTGTCTGAGTTGTAGCTGGCAAAAATCATTTCCCAATTTGAAGGGGGATCTATTGGCTCTGAGTATGGTTTGTTTGTCTGTACAGAAGCTTTTGAGCCTGATCAGGTCCCATTGGTTAAGTGTTTGTTGTATTTCCTGGGCTGCTGGAGATTTGTTCAGGAAATTTTTCCCTATTCCTATTTCATGTAGAGTTCCTACTATTTATACTTCCAGGGTGTTCAGGGTTGCCGGATTTATATTAAGGTCTCTGTTCAATTTGGAGTTGATTTTTGTGCATGGTGAAAGGAGTGGGTCTATTTTCATTTTTTACACATGTTTATCCAATTTGTCCAGCACCATTTGTTGAAGATTCTATCTTTGGCCCAGCGTACATTGTTGGCCCCCTTGTCAAAGACCAAATAACTCAAGTTACTTCCAATTAAAGATGGGTCTTCAATCCTGTTCCATTGATCCTTCTGTCTGTTTTTATGCCAGTACCATGCTGTTTTAGTTGCTATGGCTTTGTAGAATGTTTTGATATCAGGGATGGTGATACCTCCTGAGTAGGATTTTTTACTTAGAATAGTTTTAGATAGCCGAGATCTTTGGCCCTTCCAAATAAATTTACAGATTATTTTTCTATGTCTGTGAAGAAAGAGGTTGGGTTTTTTATCGGAATGGCATTGAAACTGTAAATCGCTTTTGGCATGATTGCCATTTTTACTATATTGATTCTCCATAACCATTAGCATGCAATATCTTTCCATCTTCTCACATCCTCCTCTATTTCCTTCTTGAGTGTTTCAATATTTTCCTTATATAAGTCCTTTACAACCTTGGTTAGTGTTATTTCAAGGCATTTGATTTTCTTTGATGCTACAGAAAATGGCACAGTCTCTCTTCTCCATATTGAAAGGCTACTGATTTTTGTGTGTTAATTTTGTATCCTGCCATGTTGATGAAGGCATTAATCACCTTCAAGAGGTTGTTGATACTATTCTTTGGGTCTGATATATAAGGATCATGTCATCTGCAAAGGGGGATAGTTTAATTTCTTCCTTTCTATTTGTATCCCTTTTATGCCCTTCTCCTGTTTTATCACTTGGGCTAGAACTTCAAGCATTATGTTAAAAAGCAGTGGTGAGAGTGGACACCCCTGTCTTGTTCATGAATTGAATAGGATCTCCTTGAGACATTTTCCATTGAGAATGATTTGTGCTTTAGGAGATTTGTAAATTGTTTTTATTAAATTAAGGTACAGGTCATTGATGTATATTCTTTCCAAAGCTTTGAACATGAAGTGTTGTTGAATTTTGTCAAAGGCCTTCTACGTATCTATTGAGATAACCATTTGTTTTTTTTGTGGTTGAGCCGATTAATGTGATGTATTACATTTATCAACTTGCATAGGTTGAACCATCCCTGCATCTCTGGGATAAAGCCAACTTGGTAAGGGAGGATAATATTTTTGATGTAGCATTGTATGTGGTTTGCTAGGACTTTGTTCAGGATTTTTGCATCAAAGTTCATCAGAGATATGGGTCTATAGTTCTCTTTTCTTGTTGCATCCTTGCCTGGTTTGGGTATTAGGGCAATGGAAGCTTCATAGAAGGTGTTTAGAAGCCTTCCGCCTTTTTCTATGCTTCTAACAAGCTTCAGAAAGAGTGGTTTCAGCTCTGTGATGAAGGCTTGGTAGAATTCAGCTGAGAAAACATTTGGTCCTGGGCTTTTCCTTTTGGGAAGATTTTTGATTACATCTTCAATATGTGTGGTGTGATAGGTTTATTCAATGCTTTTATCTGCTCTGGGTTGAGATTTGTCAGTTGGTATGTGTGCAAAAACGGATCCATGTCTTACAGGTTCTCTAGTTTTGTGAAGTAGAGGTTTTGGAAGTATGACGTGATGATACTTCCAATGTCTTCGGGATCTGTTTTGATCTCACCATTGTCCTTTCTGATTTTGTTGATTTGGGTTTTCTCATTTCTTCGTTAGATTAGATTGGCCAGGGATTTGTCAATCTTATTTACTTTTTCAAACAACCAACTCATTGATTTGTCTATTTTTAAAATAGTTTTCTTTATTTCAAAATCATTATTCTTAGCTCTGATTTTAATTATTTCCTTTCGTCTTGAGCTCCTCGGGTTTGCTTTTTCCATCTGTTCCAATGATCTTAGGTGGGCGGTTAGGCGATTGATTTGAGACCTCCCTGTCTTTGATATGAAGGCAATTATTGCAATGAACTTTCCCCTCAGGGAAAACTTGTCCTACAAGTTCTGATAAGATGTTTTATTGTCATTATTTATTTATTACTAGGAAATTCTGAATTTCCTGTTTTATTTCTTGGAAGATCCAATCTTTCTTAGGAGTGAATTATTCAGGCACCTGTACTTTGTGTATTTTCTGTATCCTGTTCCAGTGTTAATTTCTACCTTTAATGCACTATGGTCTGATATGATGCAAGGAACTACATCAATCTTCCTGAATTTGTGTAGGGAAGATTTGTGACCTAAGATGTGATCAATTTTAGAAAAAGTCCCATGCGCTGCCTGGAAGAATGTATATTCTGTGTCTTTGGGGTAGAACGTTCTGTAAAAATCTTTTATCCCCAGCTGGTCAATGGTGTTATTGAGCTCCGTTATGTCCCTGCTGATCTTCTGTTTGGTTGATCTGTCTAGAGCTGATAGAGGTGTATTAAAGTCTCCTACTATGATGGAATTAGAGTCTATTTCTGCTTTATTTTTGAGTAGGGTTTCCTTTATGAACTGTGTTGCACCCAAATTTGGTGCGTATATGTTGATGATGGTGATATCTTCCTGTTTGATCATTCCTTTGATGAGTAAGAAGTGACCATCCTTATCCTTTTTAATTGTTTTTGGTGTACAGTCTATTTTGTCAGAGATTAATGTATCCACACCTGCTTTTTTTTTACTTCCACATGCCTGATAAACTGTTTTCCATCCTTTTACTCTAAGAAGATTGCTGTCTTTAAAGTGCGTTTCCTGAAGGCAGCAGATGGAAGGATCCATTTTTCTGATCCACCCTGCAAGTTTGTGTCTTTTTATAAAGTAGTAAAGTCCATTTATATTCAGTGATATAACAGTGAGGTTTGCTTTAAGCCCTGCCATGATGAAGGGTTAATGGGGTTTGTTGTCTGTGCTGCTGTTATTAGCACACTGACTGTGGTTGTCGTGTCTAATCTCTGGTACTCTTCTGAGTGGGATATCTCTTGCATGATCTTCTGAAATTTTGGCTTTGTTTTCAAATATTCATAAAGCTGGTTTACTTCATGTAACACTTTCCCTTCTCCATCTATCATGAGGGATAGCTTTCCTGGGTACAGTAGTCTAGGTTGAAAGCCATACTTCTTTAGGCCTTGAAAAATCATTATTCCAATCCCTTCTGGCTTTCATGGTTTCCGATGAGAAGTCTGAGGTAAGTCTGATGGCTTTTCTTTTATAAGTTATGGTTTACTCTTCTCTTGCAGCTTTTAGTATTTTCTCTTTGCTTTCTACATTAGGCATCTTAATTAAATATGTCTACGAGAATTCCTCTTCATGTCCTGTTTGTTTGGAGTCCTCTGGGCCCCTTGAAATTTGAGTGGGCTTTCTCTTGTTTGATAGGGGATGTTTTCTTGAATAATTCTGTTGAAAATATTTCCTCTGCCCTTAGCCTGGGCTTTCCCTCTGGGATCCCCATGATTCTAATATTGGACCTTTTTATAGTATCCCATAGATCCCTCAAATTATGCTCACTTGATTTCTTGAATTTGTTGAATCCTATGACATCCTTATTAATTCCTTCTGTCTTGTCCTCAACATCTGAGAATCTGTCCTGTAGATTGTTGACTCTGGGACTGATTGATTCTAGGGAGGTTTTTAACAACTCCATTTCATTTTTGTTTTCTGCTATAATTTTGTTTATAGACTCCAATTCTTTGGTGAGATCAAATTTCCAGTATAATTTTGTTTTTGCTAGGGATTCCTAAAAATCATTTTTAAGTTTTCTTAAGTCCCCATCAAATTTAATCAGTTGATTGTCTAGCTCCTCCCATAGTTGGTTCACCTTCAATTCGCTTAATGTGTTTCTGAATTCATTCATATTTCTCTCCATTAAATTCAGTCTGGAGTCTATGCTTGAGTTGATGAGCTTCATCTCATTCATGTCTTTTTTCATAGTTTCCATATCAGCCATTAAGTGCTTCATGTTTGCATTTCAGTTGTGGTCAGGAGTCATATTATTCTCTCTTTCGGATTGTATTTTTGTTGTCTCCACTTTCCTGTCACTTTCCTGTTCCATAATGGGACTAGAGGCCCTGAGTTGGGGAGATCCACCTTTAATTTCTGTGGGTTTTGTCGTTGGTTTCTGCCCATGTCTAGGTAGTGAAGTGGGTCTCCGGCACCCTGGGGAGTCCTATTCAGCCCACTTTATTTCCAGTGGAATGATCATCAGGTTTGATCTTAAACAGAGGTCTTTCATGTTAGGGTGTTATGTCCCCAGACAGGCTTAGATCTTTACTCATCTTGATCCCTCTGTATGTCACTGTTTAGTCTTAGAGCCACCTCATAGGCCCTTGTCCCCAATTGATATGCTGTAGTAAAAAGAGCCCCAGTACCCCCAACTATAGAGCCCAGTGTCTTCCCACCTGGCAGTGGCGCATGATCCCTGGTACTCAAGGAGATCGCCTGTGCCCTCCTGACATGTACCCATCTGAACTGGCCTCTGCCGAGGTTCCCAGGTATCTTCCTGAGGCCTGGCCCCTGAACCAAGCTAGGTCAGTTTGCCCAAGGATTGCGTCTGCCTGTGTTTGTGGGGGGATCATGGAGAGAAGTGTGCCGGAGGATCAGGTGCTGGAGGGAAGGGGCCCATGAGGGAAAGGTGCTCAGCTGGTGGTGCTGGCTCGGGAACCTGCTGGGAGCAGACAATGGTGGGAGCTTGGGGTAGGGGAGGGGGGTCCTCTCCTTTCCTCTGCGGAGCAGAGAGCCGCTGGGGAATCCTGTCTGTGCTGGTGCAGAAACTGGTGGGAGGGTGGGTTTGGGTTCAGGTCCGGTTGGGGTCCGGGGTTTGGCTCTCAGCTGGAAAATCAAACCTTTATGGAGAGAGTCCTGGTGACGCTGTTACTCATCCACCATCTTGCTCCACCCCCATATACGTTATTTATTCATCACCATACCAATCATTTAATGCAAGCTTATTGAGTACGGAAAGCATGTCTTGGGCTTTCCTGGTATCTCCAAATTCTATGACAGTATTTTTCTCACAAAAGGCTCTGAGATGCTGTTACTGTATTAAAGTTATGAGATTTCACTAACATCATATATAATATAAATTTCAAATCCAGAAATGCCTTTTTAAAATTCGTGGTAGTAGATTGAAAGTGATGGCCCTAAATCATTCCACTCATTCAATAAAACAACTCTGAAAAGTGACATTTTCTCCCTTCTAAATGTAGAATAGTTCTTGACACTGTTTTGAATTCAGATTGGCCTTGGGACTTACTTTGATCAATAGAATATGGAAGAGGTGACATTGTGGGCATTTTGAGTCTAGGCTGAGATCATAATGAAAAGAAGCCTGTGATAATCTCCATAATGATGCTGTGCTATAGATAGCATATCTCCAGTGGCCAACCAAATGAGGCTATCTTGAACCATCCAAACCTGATGAACTAAGTGCTGTCATCTGAGTGGATCAAGCAGGGCAACAAAAGAAAGTGGCAACTCATGTAATCATGGAATCAACCTTTGATTTAAGTGATTTTGTCTACTATACTGCTATGGGAAGTTGATGCATCCATGCTCATTCTGTACCTAGCTGCTGCTGTTGCTGCTGCTGATAAGATAGAAATGATATTGTATGACATTGTTGACAGATGATCGTATGTAAAACAGTACTCAAAAGAACTTTACATGCGTGAAATCATTTAATCAGCTCAACCATTCTATGAAGTGGCATTACTATATTATCCCAATTGTCCCAGTGATCAAAGGAGACCATGCTGCTTTCCATACAACAGGTGGTGAGTATTGAGAAGATACCCTCCAGCAGCAGTATCTTTTCTATGTTCTGATGACTGAGCTACCTTGTTTAAAGGAAAGGGGCTTAGGTGCCCTGTTCTATATAGAAGTTGTGGAGAAACTTATAGATGAATACTTATGTGTTAGAGAAGTAGAGCAGGCAGATGGTGATCTCACAAAGACTTCATTTTATTTCCTAATCCTGGAGTCTGAGGCTAGATTTCATAGTAGTGGACAGTTAAGGAAAGAGATGGAAAGATGGTTGCAGTAGGAAGTCACCACACACTTGGAAACGTTAAACAACAGAAATGCATTATCTCTGTTTTGGAAGCCATTAACTCTGAACTCAGTTTCACTGGGTTGAAACCAAAAAGTTGGTAGTTCCATGTTCCCTCTTGAGGCACCAGGGAGTGGCTTTTCCCTTACCTTTCCCAAATTCTGGAAACTGCCATCAATTTTTGGGATCACATCAGTGTCTTCCTCCATGGTCACCTTGACTCTCTCCTCTTCTGTGTACATCTTCTACCACTTTTTGATAAGGATTCTGTGGATAATATTTAGTGACAGTCCTGATAGCCTAAGAGCCTTCCATTTCAATATCCTTTATTTAGCTACCGATAAAGTCCTTTTTATCCAAAAGTAACTTATATCTGAATGTTTTAGGTGTCTCTATATTTAGGAGTCATTCTTTGGTCTACTATAGTTATAAGGTGATGTTGCAGTTACATTCACATTGCTTGGAAAAACATCTGACCGGAAGTAGCTTGTGAGAGGAAAAGTATTATTTTAGGCTTATAGCTTCCAGGGGAACTTCTATCAAGGTGGAAGAAGCTAGCTCATTCCAGCATCCACAGCAGAGAGACAGAAGTCAACTCCAGCAACAATCAACAGTCAGAGCTCAAACTAGCTCTCAACACACTTTAGTATGCTAGACTCGAGATCTACCCCATTGACTCACCTCTAGCAAAGTCTATGAAATACATAAAGAGGAAGACAGGCATGGTATCACATGCCTTTAATCCCAGGACTTGACTGGCGAGGCAGAGGTGTGAGGATTACTATGAGTTTGAATCCAGCCCAGCATGGGCTAGAGTGAGACCCTACCTGAAAACAAAAAAAAACAAAAAACAAAGTTTAATCTTAATAAAAAATAATAAAAATATCTGAGTCTATGGGCTATTTACATCCAAAACACTATGGGTGGTAAAGGGTATAGGTGGTTTTTTTTTTTTAAATCACAGTGTTTATGTAGTATTTTAGCAGAAAGTCACAATGCTCGATTTCACTTCAAGCTTCTTTGAATAGGTTTCCATCAGTTATAATTAAATTTCTTTACTTGTGTTATTTCATATAAAATTTATAGAAATGATAAAATATTATCTCTAATTAATAGGTTAGACACTAAGTTTTTTACCTAAGGACATACCATTGTTCCACAATGGTGCCATGGTTCTTTACTTCCATCAGTTCCTGAATATCCATATCCATATCCATATCATCTATATCACCTCTATACACATAGATATATAGATGCCATGTATAAGCACACATTTAAAAGTATTCACTTGAAAGAATATCTTCTCAATCTTGATCAAGTTTATACTGAATAAAGACATGCATGTTCATGGTTAGGTCCTACCATAGCTAGAAATAGGAACTCTTGGCATATATTCTGTGAATATACAGATCTAATTTTTAAATTTTCTTTATTTTTTCCAATAGAACTTAGATGAATGGAAAAGGGAATGAAAAGTTTAGGAGACAGTTTGTGGTTAAATTTTTATTAATTCAATTTAATTTTACTTCCTCAAAATTTTTGTCATTCCTCTTCAGAGACAAATTCAGGCTTCTAAATGTTTCTTGATTCTAATCTCTAGTTTCTTATCAATGCATAATTGATGTATATCAAATATCAATATGTCTTCAGAAATAAGCTCTAGGAAATAAATTTGATTTTCAGTGAAGTGCCACTTACTTGCTATTTTAGTTGTGAATCTGCTTCCTTTACTTCACACATGCCTATGTTTTGTCCAATCACTTTTAATGTGTCAGCCAATAGCAATGGAAAAAGAAGGAGAGTGTGGTTGATCTTTTATACAGGATGCTCAGGGAAAATATTTTCCCTTGTGTAAAAACTGGACAGAGTCTGAGGAAACTGAAGAGAAAAATTCACGAGAACATGGTGGATGGCTATTGCAGGTACAGAGAAGAGCAAGTCCAAAGGTCTCTGAGGTAGGAGTGATCCTATTGGCTTCAGGATCAGTAAGAGACCCATGGACCTAGAAAGAATGCCCTGAGCAGGGAGAGTGGCAGTGTTCCAGGGTGGCAGTGCCCCATACATTTAAGCATACCATAATGACATCCAAATTGAGAAATGAATTTAAACTTGGAGATCATTATGGAAACTAATGTAGTCCAGGGTAGAGTTGAAGAAGTTTTGTAAACAAGTAGGAGTTTTGTGCATGTTGTGGATATATTTTAATAATATATAGGATTTGTTGATGGAATGGATAGGAAGTGGGACACGAAGAAGCACAGGGATGATTTCACCAGTTTCTTTCTTATTGTATGGACAAAATCCCCAACCACAAGCATCTAAGGGAAGGAAAGGGTTTATTTTAGGCTATAGATCAATGTTGCATACAGTCCATCACTGAGAGGAAGGCCTGGTAGCAAGAGTTCAGTCCAACAGTGAGGAAACAGCATGGAGTTAAATGCCGAATGCTCACCTAGAACTCTGTTTTCATAGTCTAGGAACCCAGCTCACAGGATGGTGCTGCCCACAGTTAGGGTGGGTCATCCAACTCAACTAATCTAATCTAAAAATGTCTTCACAGACATGATCAGAGATTTGTTCCCATGGTGATACTAACGTAAACATCACAAATCCACCCATTGATAACTTGGCACTGAAACAATACTTTCAAGCCATAGCTTTCTACCAACTGTTGTCTTCATAGGCTTACAACCATCTCATAATGCAAAATCTATTCAGAACAACTTCAAAAGCCCTCATATTCTTTAATAGTTCCAACTGTATTCAGATGTCTTGAGTCTCATCTGGGTCTCAAGGAAGTCTCCTAACTGTGAGCCCAATAAAACCAAAGCAAATATAACATATTTATAATATACAATGGTACAGAATAAACATTCCCATTCAGAGATGGGGAACATTAAGAAACAGTAAGAAAAAAGTAAGACCAAAACTTAGCAGGCAAACTCCAAATCAGAGAGCTCCCTGTCTTACATGTAGAAATTGTGGTCAGATCCTCTGGGCTCTAAAAGGCCTGGATAACTCCTCCCCTCCAGCTATATGGACTGTAGCCTCTCTTATTGAGTGTATCTACCCCATGTCCACAGCTTGGCAGATGCCCCATGGTCCTGGCATTCTAAGGTCTCCACTGCAACCTCAGGTTTACTTTCACATTTTCCTGCAGTGACTTCACAGTGCCTCCTTTTGTGGGGAGTGTGTGACAGTGTGAAAAATGTAAGAGCAAACAGTAGGACTGAGCTATAAGAATGAAACATGGGAAAGAACTGTGGGAATAATTCTTCCAGAACGTATAAATAACTTTTCTGAGTATATTATTGTGAAATGCTAAATTGCTTACTTGTAATTTGCCCTAAAGTTAATCTTACAACTATGTAATCCACTCATTTAAAGCAATGTGGCTGGATTTTCTCTGCCTTGGTGGATATTTGCCCTGAGTAGCACAAATGATCAATATTGACAAGCAATGATTAGAGATGATGAGTGACCTTAAGCTGTGATTTCTGCCCAATTTTCTCAGAGATGTGATTAGACTCTCATCTTAGACCAAGCACAAATGCGTAAGAAGTGCTGACCGCCCTTTAGAGAGCATCTTATTTTTACCCTACCCTCTGTTCAAGGCAGTGAGAAACTACAAGAACCCAGTCAAGACAGGGTGATGAATGAACCAGAACTTTCAGGAATGTAGCTGTGGGTCACCCTTCCAGGTAAGAACCAAGACCTGCTGAGGTGATTGACTAGGGTGGAGAAAATATAGAGTGGGTAGTAGAAGAAGGTATTTACAACTACTGAAGCAATTAGGGTGGCCTCTTCAGAAGGGGATTGAGGAGCTAGAAACTGGCTAAGTAGCTGAGGGTAACAAGGCCACCACCCAAAGTGAATGGTTTTCTTCTTGGCTAGAAGTGGGAAATGTCCTTAATTTTATAATAGGGGATCTGATTTTTTCTTTATCTCTTTTTCTCTAAAACCTTACTGGAGTATGTTAATAAGATTCCTAGGTTCCTGAACATATGGCATGAGACCTGTTTCTTTTTTTTTTCTTCTTTCATAAAGGAGTTTCCTTTCCCTAAAAATCTACTAGGAAGATGTGAATTAGATTACAAAATGCTTAGACGCCTGTCATGGGAACTCGACTGACCAGTTCAGCTTCCATCCAGTCCTAAAATCAGTAACCAGGTGTTTTTTTTTTTCTTATTCCAGGGATACCACCTGCCTTAGAGGAGCTTTGCCTTGTTTCCTTTCTCTAGCTGGAAGTATCTTACTTCAACCTGATATTGTTTCCTTCTTGCATGCATTGGTCTTCTCTACATCCACTGTCATCCAGTGAAATCCATGCTAAAAGATCTCACAGCAGAGCTTTCTAAAAGAAGCTAGAATATCTTTCATACACTTCAAAATATTTTTAAGATTACATCAATAAATGTCCCTGAAAAGACCTCCAAGGCCTTTCTCGGGAGAGCGTACCCCAGGACTCAAATAACCACACCAGCAGATGCAAAAGCAACAGGATTTTCTTTTTTTCGGCTGCGCAGAATGTATCGGAGAGCCCTGAGGAACAAAAGCTTCAGGTATTTATAGGCAAGAGCTACAAAATTATAATATAGCTCAGACCACAGGATGTTTCATATTTCCATTGGTTCTTTTGTCCTGATCTGTACAGTTTTGATTGGTTAGCCAGTTGGAGCCTGTTATTTGCATCTTATTTTATGACTTAGGACCTCCCACAGAAGGGGAGGGAGAGTGAGCCAGGAGAGGTTCTTCTTTCATATATGGGCTGTTTTATGAAATGGAGTCAGTTTTACAAAATGGATTCTTCATCCCCCCCCCCTTTTCCTATGGGCCGTCTCTAATCCTAGAGACCAGTTTCCACCTCCTTTATACTGTTGCCTACTGTTAGAATTAGCAACAGGATAACTAAGGGGCCTATTGTCAGAATTAGCAATGAAGTAAGGCAAACTTAATAGTAGCATATGGCAAGCTCTGACTGGGGAGGGGTCAAAAGAGGAGCTTGGCATTCTTGTGTGGGGTCTCACTCCTAGACTTTCATATGTTCCCCCTCTCTTGAGGGCACCCCAACTGCTGTTGGGAATGGGGACGAAGAAGTCTCTCTCCCGTCTATTTCCTGTTGAATAGGACACGAAGTTATTGCAGCTGGGGGTATCCCTCAGAGAGGGGAGGGTCCCTAACTAAGGCCCAAGAGAGAGACCCCTTAGCCATATATCACATTGTAAAGATTTTGTCCTGTCTCACATTGTGAGGCAGGAGGTGGGGTAGCTACCCCCAGAAGTGGGGAGTGTTGGAGAGTGATTCAGTGCCAGGTTGCTGTCCACTGTGGAAACTTGAGCTCCATCCTCAGAACTGCCCATCAAATGACATTGCAGCATCTGACACGGTCTGAGACAGTTCCTGCATGGCTTGCAAAGCATATGACATATATTAACAGATTTATCAAGAAGAAAAACACACAGCATTTAACCCAAACAACAACATAAGCACAAGCGTCACCTAGGGTAGGTATGAGGGCATTCAGAGCCCTGTGTTTTTTTATTAGAATTTAGAATTCAGCAGATTCTCCTAGCAGTATTTTCTCCAATGGAAGGAACAAACATGCCAGACAACAGTCCACCTGCATCCAAATCTGTAACCAAGTTGAGCATGCTATCTATCTTGTCTATCTTGTCTTCCCTATATTTAAGGAAATTTTAAAATATATTCTCCAATCTTTCCTGGAGTAAGCCAGGGACAGAGATTGGTGTTGCAAAACTCCTTTAGTGTCCGAGGGAGCTGTCTAGCACATAATTATTTTAGATCCCATCCTGTTAGAAACCATTTTGATGGTTGGAAGCTTATGACATTTAGTCATAGGATTAGACTTATTATTATATATATATTCTTGGTTATAAATTTCTCTCTGAGTGTTCAAGACCTGGTATAAAGCCAAGATTTAACAAGTATGTTCTTTTGGGTGTCATGATGGCTCTCTAAGGAGGAATTGGGGTCTGGGAGAAGCGCTATGGCTTCCTCAGTATTATTGCTGTCAGCGAGGCAGAGTCCAGGTCGTGCTGACCTTGGTTTTCTCCCTTGCTGGGAGGCTGGGGGGGGGGACGATTTGTCCCAAATAGACTCTCCAGTACAAGTACACTGATTTCTTTCCGGGCTTCCATATCCTGCTTGTTCAGAAGGAGAGGTAACATCCAGAAATGCAGTGCAAAAACACTCCAGTATGCCCCTTTCATCTCCCATGGCCTTTGTGACCTGGGAACAGAGGCCGAAATATTAGCCCATTCTGTTCCATGATGCCAGTTGGATTTGGCTTTTATATAGGTGGTTAACACACTCAGAGAGGAACCCGCATTAACCCTGTAGGATAAATACCGACATATCCAACACATATTTGCCTAGACACTTAGTGTTTTATTCTTTATAGAATTTAGAGAAATCATACCAATCTGACTCAACCTTTTATATAT
>PVHP010014035.1:0-39840 GCA_004024765.1 Zapus hudsonius | reverse complement strand
GCCCACCATGCAAGATAGTGACCCACCCCAAGCCCACCATGCAAGACAGTGGCCCACCCCAAGCCCACCATGCAAGACAGTGGCCCACCCAAGCCCACCATGCTGTGAGGAAGCTCAGTTAGATGCATGGGGAAGTTATATGGAGCCATATGAAGATGTGAGTCATATTTTCTTCAGTGGTATAGCCACTGGTAAGTTGCACTGACTTTGATTAAATACCCATACTCATGCAGGCAAGCCTAATTAAACTCAGTCAGGAACACACACACACACACACACACACACACACACACAGAGTTATCAAATTAGAAGGACAAGTTGGGAAGAAGAAGGGGTTCAGAGAAAGAGAGATAGGAAGAGGAGCAAGAAAAGATCATTGGAGAGGATTTTGCTCAAGATATACTCTATACATGTATAAAACCCATCAATAAAATTAAGTAAAATGTGAGCTGGGTGGCCCATCAGATGACTGAACAAAGGGAGTGACAGGCCAGGGCCCCAGGAGCTCAGGAATCTCCCAGCTGAGCCAAGTCAACCCCAGCATGGTGAGCAGTCACAACCCATTACTGTCTAAAGCCACAAAAAATTTAGATGTGGCTTATTATATACAATAGCTAACTGAAATAAATGTCAATATGTTTTTCCTTGGCTTCTATTAACTTGGACAAGTAGAATTGCTCTTCAGGTCTATAAAAAAATGCAAGCAAAAAAAGTCCCTAGGAAAATCTTAAGATTGCTGTTGGCCACCATGCAGTTATAAAGCTATTACTGGGAACACATTCTGCTTGGGTTCAGGGTAGGCAGTAACTGAGTGCAGCCAGGGGCACACAAACACCCAGAACCCACTGAGCTCATCAGAGTGCATTTAATGGTGAGTTTGTCTTTCACCATCTCTGCGTAGGTACTTAATCAGTGTCAGCGCAGAAACCACAGAACAGGCTCCCATCGGCTCCCCTGCTGGCCCACTGACAAAGCAAGACTAAGGGACAGCATCATGGTGTCCAGAGGACAGCCACCGTCAGGTTCCCCAGGGCTGATAATTCACTGGTCAACTGTTCTTCTGACATCTGTCTGGGTACTGGGGGAGCAAGCAGTCCAGAGCTGACAGTGAGGCAGGGATGAGAAAAGTCACATAGATAGTCTGAGAAAGCTGGAGGCCAGCAAGGTGGAAAGATAACACAGCCCTCTTGAAGCCTTGCTCCAGAGCTCCAGGAGTGAGGAGAATGAGGCACTGGTGAAGTAGAAGATGACCAGAGCAATGGAATGGAACCCAGATCCACACCAGCACCAGGGCAACCCACTGACCTCTTGGGAAGGAGCGCATCCAGGTCTCTTGAGAAAGAACAATCTTTTCAATAAGATGCTGGATGGCTGCATGCAAAAACAAAGACAAAGCAAGGAAGGTGACCACATACAGATTTAAATGTAAAGTGTGAAACTACAAGCTCTTAGAAGAGAAAAGACCTTCAGGCTTAGAGATGATTTACTTTATAAAGAAAAGACCAGTTGGGCTGAGGAGATGGATCATTGGTTAAAGATACTTGCTTGCAAAGCCTGAAGCCTCCCCAAAATAATGAAGAAACTGATAAGCTTTCTGCTGCCACAGTCAGGAAGACAGTCAGTGAATTCACAGTTACACTATTAGGTAGTGTTGAGGACCAGGAGGTGGGTCCAGCTTTATCTGGAAGCAAAAAAGCATTTCACTTGCAAAAAATGCTTGCAAACCAGTAGGAAGTGACAGGTGGAGAGTGGGCATTGGATACAGCCCAAGGATGTGAGCTTACAAAAGTGAGGTGTCTGGGCTGGAGAGATGGCTCAGAGGTTAAGGCACTCGCCTGCAAAGTCTAATGATCTGAGTTTGATTCCCCCGTACCCACCTAAAACCAGATACACAAAGTGGTGCATGTATTTTGAATGTTTGCAGCAGCTGGAGGCCCTGGTGTGCCCATTCTCTCTGTCTGTCTCTCTTCTGTCTCTACCTGCTTGCAAATAAATAAATATTTTTTAAATATTTGCAATATGTGCAAAGTCCCTGTGGTAGGAGCATGCTGGCTTGGCTAGAAGACCCTGAAATTTCTCAAGGATATTGACTAGAAATATCAAGAGTCCAAAGTGGCCAAAGAAGTAAGCAAGATTGTACAGATCCAGATGATAATGCCAGAGCCTTGGGGAGGCCTCAGGGTTCTGAGCTCAAAAGAGACATTCCCAACCTATTAAACAGATGTTTAAAAACAGCAGATAGAGCCAAAAGATAAATGCCATGTTTTCAACCTTCAGTTATGATTTGCCTGCAGATTTATTAATGGTGATAAAGCATTCACTTGTATCCTGTCAGTAACCTCAGCTCCTGGGCTGTTTCTCTTCCCAGGGCCTGGGGAACACAGAGACCACCAGAGGGCAGCACGTCACCATGGCCAGCACTTGGGTGGGGGGCGTCCAGCCAAACCTGAAGACCCTGGAGGGTAGAAGACCCCCCCTTCCTAGAGGCGTACATTGGATGCCTACTTGACTCATCTCAGAATCCAGAGCTGGTTCCTACCTTGTCCTGGGGCTTTATTGCCAGGCCTCAGGGATGAGATGCCTGTTTCAGTCTGACAGTCCGTCCTAAAATGCCCCTAGATGCTGCTGAGTGACCTGTCTAGTCACATGTGTGGCCACCAAACTGAGACTTCCTAGGATAGGACGTGGGCAGTTTGAACCAACCAAACCTTGTGCCCAAACAAAGCAGCTCCTGAAAGAGGGGTCCACAGTCCACACTTCCTGGGTTCCACGAAGGCTCTCTGAGTCCCTGTGAGAACCTACACTAGACATTCAAGACACAATGCCAAACTGAGGCATCCAACATCCAGGGACATCTGTCCTCAGTTCCACAGACACGAGCAGAGTGCCATCTCCACAGGCAAGGCTCTTCCCCAGAATGGGTGCTCATGCTAAGCCCTCCTTGTGAAGTCCGTAAACACAGCTTGTAAATATCTACTTCATAGGAAAAGGTCCACATGTCTCTCTCACTCCTCACCTCTTCAGTATTGTCACAAAATCTGGGGCCTCTCCCTCCTCCTCCTTCCCGCTCACTCCCTCTCTTCTTCCCACCCCTCAGCTCCTTGAACAGGGTCAGCTTTTTGGTTCTTCCAACAGTAGCTCAGGAAGAACTCATCCTTACAGAAAAGACATCTCCTTCATTGTCTAAAGTGATTCATATTTGAATAATCTTCATTTATGTTTGAAAGTATGTGTTTTCTGCTAAAGTCCAGTTTTCATAAAGAGATCAAGTTGAGCCAGGCGTGGTGGCGCATGCCTTTAGTCCCAGCACCAGGGAGGCAGAGGCAGGAGGATAGCTGTGAGTTCGAGGCCAGCCTGAGACTACAGAGTGAGTTCCAGGTCAGCCTAGGCTACAGTAAAGTCCTACCTCGCAAAAAAAAAACAAAGACAAAAGCAAAGCAAAACAAAACAAAAAAGAGTTCAAGTTGCAAAAGTCCAATTTACTTTACTTTTTATTGATAGCTTCTATAATAATATAGGCCATAGAGCATTATGATTCCCTTCCTCCTATTATATCCCCCCTCAGTTAGTCTCTGTTTTGTTTCGGTGTCATCATCTTTTCCTCCCATTATGTGTAGATATTATCAGGCGCTGCAAAATCATGAATATCAAGGCCGTTTTGTGTCTGGAAGTTTGTGTTAAGCAGACCTCCCTTCCTTTGGTTGAAGTCCAGTTTTGATAGCGTTATATATTCTATGCTGCTTTAATACCCACCTGGCTGTTGAGTGCCTGCCATTATGCTATGCATTTTGTTCCATTGCATTATTTCTAAAATTTCTACCTTTTATTGTTTCTATTTCTCTACTGAGAGATCTGCATTGTCATTGATAGGAGCAGGTTTTATTTTTACTTCACAGACTGTAGTCACAAGACCACTTCAACAGCCATGTCCGCTACTATTTTCCTGGTTCTCAATTGTGCCAGCATTGTGTCCAGAGGTTGGGAGGAGTTGATTCCGATCTACATGTTGCTTTAAAATGAAGGTGAGCTGGGCTGGAAGTGAAAGCCTTCTTTCTCAGGGAAGAGCAGGTGTCCGAAGGCTCCCTGATCCTAGCTGGGCTCTCCGCAGCTTGCTCTGCAAGTACACAGCTTGGGGTTCACACACACAAGTGGAGTCCTACTTTGTGCAACCTCGTGTCCAAACTACTGTGGTTGCTCTGAACTTTGACCTGCCTCTGGCTAAATGCTGTTCAGCATTTTGAATTTGTCCTGCATGTCAGCCTCTGGTGCCCTGCCAGGATGGGCTACCAAAGTAGTTATCTCCCTTTTTACTAAATAGCCTCAGAAAGGAAAAATTATGGCTTCAAGGTCAAAGCAACAGCTGATAAATGTCCAAGTCAGGAATCAAACCTTGGCTAGCTGGACTCTAAGCTCTTCTTCTTCAGGGGAAAACCAATTACTCTCTGACAGGACTGGAGGCTAGCTTCACAAGAGGGAATTTCTGCCTGGTACTGAAAACCTAATCAAAACCCTATGGCTTGGGAGGTCATAAGCCCTAAGGAGATTCCATTACTGTTGTCTGGCTAAATACATATACAATGCCCACAAAAATGCCCTCTAAACATTTATGTTTGTGCATAAATAGCCTCAAACTCACAGCGATCCTCCTAATCCCCAAGTAGTGGGATTAAAGGTGTGTACCACCATACCCAGCTATGCCCATATATTAATGCTGTTCTCACTTTTGGTGAGAGAAGTTTCTCTTTTCAGATGGCAGTGACCACTGGGGTGACTCAAAGCTCACCGAAGTACTGAAAAGTGACAGTGGAGTGTTAGGTACTAAATAAGACATCTCTATCACACTCTCCAAGGTTCAGGGATCACTGTGAAAGAGATAACAGAAAGAATGTGAGAGTCAAAGGAAGAGGAAGACTGCTTATATTCTATACTCTGATTCAGTATAAACAACAGTGAGACCCTCTTGAGTCTGATTTTGACTTGGTGAGAAGCTTCAGAAGGCACCTTCTCACGGCCCTTCCCTCCCTGATCCTTTTCCAAGGTTGCCTCTGGTTTTCTAAATTGTTATACTGCACTAAGAGTATAGGACGCCCAGTTAAATTTGAAATTTAGACTAAATACTTTGTTCCAGACATTGTATTATTTCTAAAATGTCTACTTTGTTTCCATTTTTCAGTTGAACTATGTCCCGTGAGGTATGGGGGGCTTACTTGTCCTTACATGTGTGAAATTCAGACCTGGTCACTGTCCGAGTCCTGGTGGGATGTGGGTGCCGGCAGGTCTATGCCCTTGGCCTAGCATTCCTGGCTTGTCCCTGTATATCCATCTGAATGACTCAAAGCAGCCTGGGCAGGATTCTGGTTCATCCAGGAGGGAAGGAGGACAGGGAGGGACAGAGAGCTAAGGAGGAGGAGGCAGGCAACCTGACTTTGGGAAACCTCGGGAACATAAATGGAGACCTCGGGAACATAAAATCCAGGAGCAGGAACAGCAGCCTTGATAGCTGTCTTTCCTAGCTCAGGTGCAGACACTGGGTTGTTGGAAGTCACTCCAGAGTATGTGAAACCTTGACTGTCGTCTCTAACAGCCTGCCATGATTATCTTTGTGTCGGTCGCTTTTGTCACAAGGACTAATACAGACAGCCCACGAAGGAGGATATACAACTGATCAGGGATGGGAAGGGGGGAATTGGGGAATTTGGGATAACAACTCATGGTTTGCCCACTAAATAATGTAACTCATTATGGACAATAAATTTACATTTAAGAAAATATTTTTAATTGACATAACTTATGAACTTATGATTAAGTGACACTGTAGGAAGACACAACTGTGTCTGTGTGTTTCTGACACAGCACCCTCACAGCATCGGGCTGTGCAAAGAAGAGAGTTCACATGGCTCTTGTTGGGTGGGTACCTGTGAGCTGGCTCCCCCATCTATCAAATTTACACCCAAACTCAGAGTCAGGAGGCTCAGGGACCAGACAAGCCCATCGTGAATGCAACTCAGTGGCTGTGGGTGCAAAGGCTCAGACCACACCATGGGGATTTGTCCATCTGAATTAAAAACAGCTGCTTTCTCTGGCTTCCTTCCTCCTGCAAAGGGAGAAATATCCACCTAAGTGCCTACTGGTAACTGTCAGCTCCCCCAAGCTGCCTGCAAACAGTCCTAACTTGCAGTCTGGTTGGTGTGTGGGACAGAGACTCAAGGTTTAAAGGACTCTGGAGCTGTCCAAATGCTCTTAAAAATGGCCTGTCCTCTTGGAAGTTATTGTCGTTCTAGTGACTGGCAAGCACAGGTCGTTTTGACAAAGTTATCTTGGCATCTAGGTTGTCAGATTCAAATGATAAATCACAAAGCCAGGTTTCACTGAAATATTCAGAAGTCCTGAACATTGTCGGCCAGTCCCCATGCCACAGGCTTGTTTTCATATGCACCTAATAATCCACATTTCATATTCAAAGGCTTCTTTTCACTCAACATTTCTTTATTTTTTAAAAAAATATTTATTTATTTATTTTCAAGCAGAGAGACACACAGAGAGAAACAGACAGACATAATAGGTGTGCCAGGGCCTCCAGTCACTGCAAACAAACTCCGGGTGCACGAGGCACTTTATGCATCTGGCTTTATGTGGATACTGGGGATTCAAACCTGGGTCATCAGGCTCTTCAGGCAAGAGTCTTAACTGCTGAGCCATCTCTCCAGCCCCTCTTTTTTTTTAAGCTCACATTTGGGGCACAAAGTGGCATATGCAGCAACTAGATGCCCTGGCACATTCATTCTCTCTATCTCTCTCTGCTTGAAAATAAATAAAATACTTTTTTTAAAAAGATCACATTTGAAGGCTTCTAGTTAAAAACAGACTTCACTCCCAAAACAGATCATGACCATCAGATGTGCAGACCCAGCCCTCATTTGCCCACTCGGCAGCCCACACTGTGTGCATCTCCTGGAGGGCAGGACCATTTGGTGAATGCCTGACTGATGTGCCAGCAGAAAACACCACTGCAGAACATTACTTCAGCTGCACTGGCTGCATCATCGTAGCTGCCCACGTGCCAGCACAAGGACTGTGTCCCAGGGCAATTGGTGCTGTGCATGTATTGTCTCCTTTGATATCTGCTCAACCTCAGGAACACTTGCTACAATTACCCAACTTGGCAAATGAGGGAACTGAAAGGATGAGCTTTGATCATGGAAGGAAGATAGGGGAAGTGTCTGCCATCAACTCGGTTCAGCCACATCACAGAGCCTGCAGGGCATCATATGTGGGTTTGAGGTTTCTTATAGACAAGGTGATTTGTTGCACATAAGTATTAACTAGAACACACACACACACCAATGATCAGAGCAGAATAGGAAGTGTTGGTCCACGCAACACACAGTACCTAGCAGTGCCCATAGTGCCTAGCAGTGCCCTAAGGATCCAAGGGCACCTTGTCTATAAGAGACCTCAACCCACATATGCTACCCTGTAGGTTCTGTGATGTGGCTAAGCCAAGTTGATGGCTTGGTCTGTAGACATCTATTCAGGTCACAGTAAGTGTACATTCTTCCAGCAAAGAAGATTCACCACAGTTCTCCTTGGAATAACATCTTTCCTGAGCATATTTTCCACTTAGTGAGGGGGACCCCTTGTCTGGAACTAGGGATTCAGGGTGATAGGCACCGGATCCCGTACTTTTGGGCTCCCAAAACAAGATGCACTATGGGAACGAGTGACAGGGAGGCTACTAAAAATAGAATCTAGGTAATCCAGAATTGTGTATATTTGTTAACCTACACTGATCTCACTCTCCGATGGAGATTGTGTTTGTATTTTTCAGGATGCAGCGAGAGAGCTGGGGCCCATCTAACCCTACCAACTGACCGTAGGCCAATAGCTGAGATTCTGGCAAGAGAGGAGCCACCACAGTCATATCGTGGAGGATCCAAATGGAACCCCGCAGAGAATGACGGGATGAACAAGGGGCCCACAGCCACAGCCATTAAATCAACACAGGATAAGCCAGTGAGATAGAAACCAATGATTTTTGACACAAAGACCCCTAAGCTCACAACCTTAAAGCAGCCTTAATACTCATCCACCACGACTCAGGGAACTATGCAGAAGAGGGGGCGGAAAGATTGTAAGAGCCGTGGTGGAGGAGACTATCCAGAGGTACGGACAGGAGAACCTGGCTGAATACTAGTCTATCCATGGTCCCCTGTCACAAGGACTGATCCAGACGACCCATGGAGGAGGTTATCCAGTGGAGGGGGGAGAGGAGGGCAGCGGGGAATTGGCGATAACAACTCATTGTTTGCCCACTAAATGTTGTAACTCATTATGGACAATAAATTTAAAAAAAAAGCCAAAAAAAAAGGACATTTTCAAGACGTGCTCTGCATACCTCCCTCCTTAAAGGCAGCGTCCTCTGCACCAAATCTTTTCAGATAACCTCTCCCTTCCCCAGCAGAGTCTTGAAGTGCTCAGGTCTTGGGAAACTGGAGGCCCACCCACAACCCAGGCTGCATCCTTTCATCAACTCGCTCACTTCCCCCAGAAGATCTGTTGAAATTCCCAAGCTCCGAGGGAAGGGAGGACCCGAGGTTCTGCCTTTCTGACAAGCCTCCAGGTAAGAATGAAGCTGCTAGGTATAGACGTGACACAGAACACATTTCTCTAGAAGCTTCTAGAGTTCTCATCTACTCATGGAACCTGTCCATCTCAGAACTGCAGAGGAAGTGAGGGGGAGTCTGAGAACAGTTTCCAGGCGTTGGATAGACGTTCAATTATTTATTTAATGCAGCAGACATTTACTGAACCAAAGTGCTCTGAGCCAAGCTTGGTTTTAGATAGCAGGTCTTTCATGAAATGCTATGTAATTAGTTTTTATGTTGTATTGTTTAGGAGAAAACCTATCAGCTGGAGTGTGTTTGGCAGCTGTCTGCTCTGCAGTCTTCCTTAGACCATGACCACAGGTTCTGGAAAGTTCCTCAGCAGAGCATTATTCTATCAGCAAACTGTGATAAACATGTCTCCAAAGGGGGGAAAAGAAAACAAAGAAATCAGATTGTTCCTGAAGGAGGCTGGTTTTGCCCACAGTATAATCGACCGCTCAAGCACCAAGCTGTACAAAGGAGCGTATTCACAAGTAGCAGGAATGTCAAATCTCAATTCTGCCTCGTTGAGGACAGGGTGGAAGGGGCATTTAGGGGAGAAACAAGTATGATGGTCTGGGACTTCGAGGAAAAAGAAAGGGCACGTCCTCAGGGACCTGCACATGTGCAGATGAGCTTCATGGCTCTTTGTGGAACATGTGTTTAGGAAATGGAGGTGATAGCCATACTTCAAATGTGAAGTCTGGGCCCTCAGACATCAACAGGTCACTGCTGAGAGGACCACGTGAATGGGGTTTGGTTTCAACCTGTCCATTCCTGGGAAACAGCTTGGGATCTGTAAGCACCCAGACCTAGGAGGTTGTCATGGTTTGATCCAGGAGTCCCCCACAAATGAATGTGTTCTGAATGCTTGATCCCCAGCTGATGGCAGTTTTGGAATTGCAACCTTGTTGGAGCTGTGTTGGTGGTGGTGGGTTAATGGGGGTTATAGCCAGTTTCCCCTTGCCAGTGTTTGGCACACCTTCCTGCCACTGTTTGCAGTGCTGTTGTGGAGGTGATGTCCAGCCTCTGCTCAAGCCATCATTTTCCCTGCCATCAGGGAGTCTCCCCTCGAGTCTGTAAGCCAAAATAAACCCATTCCTCCCAAGCAGCTTTGGTCAGGTTCTTTGTTGCAGCAATGAGAAAGCTGACTACAGCAGAGGTGTTATGCAAAGCAATGTTTTACAGGTACCCCCGCAACTGGTAATAAATACCAAAAAATACAGAAGCAATTCAAGTTTTCCCTGGGTTTTAAAATGTGATGGTGAAGTGCTCTGGGCAGGGCATCTTAGCCCTGCGGCAAGAGCCTTTCTGGTATTTCCTTCAGCTACCGCCCATTGTTTGGAAGAGAAAGCCAGCACACTTGCTGCCTCTGGCAGAGATCTGCCTGCCTGATGTCCTCACGGCCCTTTGGATTAATCAAGAGCCTCCTGGACAGTGCACAGTTTATGTATTCAAACCCACCACATTGTATCTGACCCTCAGGGATCAACATTATTTACCAAGGAGGAAGATCGTTAAAATAACAGCCGTTATCTCTTGGGTTTGGCATCTGCAAAGTGCTGTCCAGATCTGCACATGGTAACAATGCTGAAATGACCAGGAAAGATATCTATCGCTGTGATGCTATGGGCATGCTTGGCAGAGCAGGAAGACCAAAGGAAGGGAAGTTGGTGCCTCCCCAGAGTTCCTGCAACCGCACCCAAGGCAGGACCCAGGGGCACAACCAGGGGTATTGCAGATGACATTGCTCTATAGGAAACAGGCTCGTTACACATGTGAAATAGACACTATCTTGAACACTAGAGCATCCATGCACAAGGGGGCGAGAGCAGCAAGCTTTCTCCTCAAGAGTTGAATGAATTAAATCCTCTTTCCCCCACCAACTGGAGACAGCTGGCCTTTCATAGCCATAGATCCTGTATCAGGCGCATCAACCAACCACAGACGGAAGTGGTTGAGAAATAATCATCTGCATTGAACTTTGACTTTTTTCTTTGTCAGTTTGTCCTAAACAATAAAACATCACAAGCGTTTACATGCCATTTTCACTGTATTAGACATTATAAGTAATCTAGACATCATTTTTTGAGATAGTCTCACCTGACTCTGTTCTTCAGGCCAGCCTCAGACTTGCAGTCTCCAAGTGCTGGGATTATGGGTGTGCGCCATCATACAAGGCACTAGTGGTGACTCAGTGTGGAGAGGAGGATGAGTGTGGGTTGTATGAAAACACTGCTTTATAAAGTGTGTGTGTGGTATGTGCACGTGTGTGTTCAGATGCACACACCCTGTGCACACGTGTCCAGCATCTCCAGAGGCCAGAGGAGAATGAGGTGTCTTCTTTTCATGAATCTGCCTGTTCCTTTGAGATGAACTGTTTCTTAACCTAAAGCTGCTGAATTTGACTTTTTTTAGGGGGGGGGTCAGCAAGCCTCAGTGATTTTCTGGCCTCCTCCCCACTGCAGGACTGAGCTTTCAGGCGTGTATGCTCACACCCAGCTATTTATATGGGTGCTGGATAAATGAACTTGGGTGGTCTCAGGCCCTCATTCTTGCTCAGTAAGCACTCTTACCTGATGACCATCTCCCCAGCTCCTACCATATTTAGTGTAAGGAATTTTAGCATCCATGGAAGGTGATATACACATCAGATCCTGTAACCAGTCCCCCCCCTCCCACTGCTGATTCTAAAAGACACTGTATGTAAATAATTCTGGGCCTATTCAGTTGGTTCTTGTGTGTTTCTGGTTCTAAGCAATTTCAAAAAATTAAAATAACTAAAACAACATAGCTTTTAGCCAGTAGGAAGAAAAGAAATGACGGACCCCTCAGGCTGCCCCTTGTTTCTGTGACTACAGTGGCCAGTGTGGGTATGAGCGTGTGGATCAGTGTGAAAGACAGCAGTTCCTTCTTGGCTTATCAACATCACGTTCTCATTCATGTGCCAAACTGAAGTGCTCATGGGAAGAATCCGTTTGCCCTTTCGTTCAGGATCTACTGATTGCAAGGTTAGTTCTTATTTACTGTAGAGGATTTGAGCAGGAGGGGAACCAATTTTACAAAGAAAAAGAAATGCAACCTTAAGAACAACAATTCTCAGAAGCAGCAAGGGGACATGGTTGAAGGCAAGGCCTGCGGCTGACTGGAGATCTCTGGGGTGAAACATGGAGCTGTGGCCTGGGATCTGGACTTTCCACACTCTTCTCGGATGATTCCAACATAAACCAATGGGAGGAACTTGTTCTAAAAAGGAGCAAGAAGGTCTTGTTAAAAATGATTACAATTTGCTGTAGTCAACCACGGTTCAAGGTGAGCCTGAGCTGCAGGGTGAGTTCTAGAATGAGGCTAGAGTGAGAGCCTGCTGCAAAAAAAAATTACTTCAATCAAATCAAAGACCTCAAATTTGCTTTTATTTTATCCTCAATTTTTGAGATGGGGTCTAGCTAGGCTGAACTCAAATCTACTGTGTCACTCAAACTAGCCTTGAATTTGTAATCTTCCTGCTTTCATCTCTCCCGTGCTGGGATTACAGGTGTTATCTACTCTAGATGGCTGCAGAGATGAGAGTTTCTTTTTCTTTTTCTTTTTATTATCCACAATGAGTTACATTGTTTAGTGGGCAAACAATGAGTTGTTATCCCTAATTCCTTATGATATTAAGAAAATTGTAAATCCATTTATAGCAGTTTCTTTCTCATTACTGAGACAAAACGCCCGACCAGAAGCGGCTTAGGGAAGGAAAGGGTTTATTTCTGCCTTACAGTTTTAAGAAGAAAGTTCATCATGGTGGGACAAGCATAACAGGAGCAGACAGTCAGGCATCTGTCACATCATCGCAGCAATCAGGGAGGAATTAGAAAGAGGGAACTGGGTGCAGCAAGCAGGGATTGGGCTAGGCCACCTCAAGGTCTGCCCTCTATGACATACCTCCTCCAGCAAAGCGCCACCTCCCCAAGATCCCACCCTCTGGGGATTAATTATGAGCCTAATCACAAACACATGAGATTATGGGCAACATTTAGAATTCAAAACACTTTGAACCATTTTAGCAGATCTCCTCCCAAACCATCATGTAGTAGTCAAATTTCTAACACTATAACAAAATACCTGAGGATGAGTAACATGTATGAAGAAACATTTCATTATGGTTCACACATTTGTAGGTTCTGACTGGTGATAGATTGGTCTTTTTGCTTTGTGCCTATGGCAAGGGTTGCAGAGTAAAAATTGTTCATTTAATGGCCAAAAAGCAAAAAGGAGGAAGAAGAAGGGACCAGGCCCCAGAGGCCCCTTTAAGGGTATGCTCCAGTGACCTAAAGATTCCCAGGAGATACTGCCTTTTAAAAGTTCCACCCCCTGACCCCCTCTCGAACCAGGTTGACTCCTAGACTACCCATAATCCCCTACTCCATGGACTGATCCAGACAGCCCACGGAGGAGGATATCCAGCTGATTGGGGACAGGGAGGAGGGAAATCAGGAAATTGGGGACATCAACACATTTGCTCATTAAGTGTATCTAATTATAGATAATAAAGAAATTTTTTAAAATTTACAAAATAAAAATAGAAAAAAGAAATAAATAAAAGTTCCACCTCCTCCCCAATAACACCACTCTGGCTTCCAACTCTTTAACGATGCCAGCAGGTCTTTTGAGGACACTCAGGATCTGAAGTGAAGCATATCCCTGCCAGCTTAGGAACACTGCTGTGTTTACCAGAGCTGTGAACTCTGGGTGTAAACTCTGCCTTCTGGAGTTAAGTGGGTCCAGGAATCTGTACATTAGCAAGAAAATCTGAGTCCCACTAGAGCCCAAGAGTCCCTGTTGTGAGCTGTACACACATCTTCTCTGTGGGTTCACTGGGCAAGTTGTAATCCCTTTTAGCAAGACCTTGCTCATTTTCAGAACAAGATCCTCCCATTGCTTTATGCTGGAATCACCTGGGAAGTGTGTGGAAAGTTCAGATCCCAGGCCACAGCTCCGTGTTTCACCCCAGAGATCTCCAGTCAGCAGCAGGCCTTGCCTTCAACCATGTCCCCTCGCTGTTTCTGAGAAATGTTGTTCTTAAGGAAAGTTGATAGCTCCATTCTTGGGCCTCTGCAAGATGAATGTCAAGTCAGCCACTTAGCAAATATTTGTTTTAGTGGAATCATGTGGAATGCTATGAAAACACATTGCCCTGGACTGCTCCAGAGCCTGCCTTTGGAGGTGAGCACCCCACATCACCAGTCCAGAGTCTAGAGGGTTAGGAGAGAGGACAGAGCATGTGCAAACCTTGGACATATGTTATCTGCTCCAAACATGGCTAAAAATATGCTTTTGCTTTCTTTGTTTTTGAGACAGTCTTATAAGGTAGCTCAGGCTCAGCATCCTGCTGCTTTAGCCTCTGATACACTGGGATTACAGACATGCACTGTCATCCTGGCTTTTATGAACTGTGGTACTCTGCTAATGTGGCACGGAGGATGTAGGGTTTTGCTGAGTCTGGCAGGCTTCTGGGACAGTCTCCTTCCGATAAGGAAGTTGAGGCAAAGTCCGGGGGCCCCTGTAAATCTTAGCAATCCTGAAAACTCCAAAGCCCCTAGGCAGGCCACAGCTGTCCCCAAGATAAGATAAGCAGATCAAAGCCTAACTTATTCCAACTGCAAATAACAAACCTGAAGGTTTCATTTCCTCTGCTAACATCACCATTCTATCCATGTATAGAGTCACGTAGCCCCCTCAATTTATCTATGTAAACTAGGATACTGGCCCCTACCAATCGAACTCATGAGATGCCCACAGATCTTGCTTCCTATGACTTTTCCCTATATAAACAGCTGCAATCTATCAATAAAATGAGAACTGCCCACTGCCACATTCTCCCGAGGGTCTCATCTCTCGTTCGGCTCACGGCTGTTCCAAGCCGCTGCTCACCCAGCTCCCATGGGTGAACGGGGAGTTGATGCGCGCTGCAACACCCTAAGTAACCCACGGACCCAGAATGAACATGTTCTTAGTCCTGTGAAATGTGTGGACAATGTCAACACATAAAGATTCTCTCAACTCTCATCACCAGGGAGGTCAGGAGAAGTGTTCTGTCAGGGTCCAGTGCGGATTGAGACATGAGGGGAAGTACACCGGTCAGAGTGGTTTTGAGTGTTTGGACAAACATAATGCTCTGTCTGTACTCCTCTGACAGGAGAGAAGCCTGTGGTCTGCAGTCTGTCCAGGTTCCATGCTATAGAACCCTCTTTCCTACTCTCTGAGTCACCCAGGCTTTGCTCAAACTCTTAGCATGTGGGGAGAGTTCTTCCTTCGCCACCCCGTGTCTGCTTCCACAGTGCACTGTGAGGTCGCAAGAAACCAGACACCAGTCAGCTTTCCATGGCTACGATGAAATACTTGAGTTGAACGAGCTTGTAAAGAGAAAATTTTATTTAGCCCATACTTTTGGAAGTTCTCTAAGATGATGCATTGCCACGTATTTGGCCTTTGATGAAGGTGACAGATGGAATGGGGGAGAGCGTGTGTCAAAGCAAGCAGTCACATTTCAAGAAAGGACTCAGGGAGACAGAGAAAGAAAGAGGGGTGGGGAAACTGAGGTTTCACAACCCTTTTAAGGGCGTGCCCCCAATTTCTAAGGACCTCCCAAAAAGCTCCACCTCCTAAAGGTCCCCAGCACCTCCCAATAAACTCTACGCAGGGGACCGAGTCTTTAACCGCATCATCAGTGGAGTTGAGACCATGTCGTTTATTTGAAATACAGCATCAGGATTCTGTTTTCACCCCTTATTTCTCCAAATGTTTTGTCCAATTATGCAAATGCAGATAAACAGATGAATATGTATGTGAATGAATGAACTCCAACTTGCAAAGGCCATCAGGATCCAGGCAGAGGACTACTGTCTGAGGATCAGATGCCATAAGCAGGACCATGGCGGAGGGAGAAACACTGCTTAGGAGGCAGGTGGGGAAGGGGTGGACTGAGCAGAGAAAAATGGCAGAAGTCAATTCTGTGTCTGTTTAAAGAAGGAGGCCAGGTGTGCCTTTAATCCCAGCACATGAGAGGCAGAGGTTGGAAGGATCGCCATGAATTTGAGGCCACTTTGAGACTACATAATGAATTCCAGGTCAACCTGGATTAGAGCGAGACCCACATTGAAAATAAAAAAAGGAGACCTGGGTTCAGTGTGCCACAAGTAACTAGACTTAAAGACAACTAGACCCAGAGCCGAGGAAGGAGTTCTGAGATGCATAACTCTCCAGTTAGGGGAGACAAGACAGGAAGGCACATGCACTGAAATAATCCCAAAGGGCAAAGACAGTAAACCCCACTCCCTAACCACAAACTTCTCCATTAAATGCTGGTTTCTGTCATGTCCTCAAAGGGGGCCACCTCTGACCCCGTGTGTTTGCAGCTGCCTGTTTTGTCCCCTCCACTGTTAAAGTGACTCAGCCTCTCTTCTCTGATGGCTTTCATTATTAGAGAATTAACTAAATTGCAGAGCATTCCATGAGCTTCGGGGAGGGTAAGAGACCATTCAGCATAAACTCTTCTTCTGACAGGTGGTGGTCAGTTATAAAAAGCGACTAGGAGGATCCCCACTGAAAAAAGGAGCAGGGAGGCCACGAGGAGGACCCCCCTGGACACTTTGGACTCCCCCACTTCCATGTGGCCAAACAAGACTGCTGCAAGCCCTGTGGGGCAGCTTCAGGTTCTCACATGCCCTGTGGAGAAAGGGCCATTCTTTCAGAATAGCAGTTTCTTACCAGGAAGCCTCTCCCCCCCCCCATGCGTCCCTTTTCACAGGGCTGCTCTTTCTGCAGTGGCTGGATTGGTTTGGTAATTGCTCTTCTGTTTTTCTGAGCAGGAGTTACACAAACAACACTTTTTTCCTGACAATACAAATGACTCTGGCTCTTTCCAGAGAACATGGAGCCAGCAAGCCATTAGCAGTGAAAAGAGCTGTCTAACATTGCTCCCAATACACTCAGCACCTTGGCAACAATCCTTTGAAGAAAAAAAAAACCACAAAACAGTCTTCAAGATATATGTATAAATTAAATGGTTTAATTTCAGAGACTGTTCCATTGAAACTATTTGAGTCATATTTGATGGCACTTGTTTGTTTGTTTGTTTATTTGTTTTATTTTTTGGATCTTTGAGATAAGGTCTGGCTATAGAGCCCAGGATAGCCTAGAACAACCAATCCTCCTGCTTCAGCCTCTCCAATGCCAAGACTATATATAGGCATATGCCACCAGGCCTGGCCTTTGATAACTTTCCTAATTTGACTGATTTATGAGGTTTCTACCATGCAGGAAGCATTGGGCTGTCCCCATGTCCTTACCATACAAGTCTCCATCCCCTCCATCTGTAAACACAAGGTGGGCAAAGTGTTTTTGACAAATGGACTCGATGCTTGACCACAGTTCATTGAACCAGGCCTGGAGGATGGACACAAGCTGGACCAATCATGATCACTACTCTGCCCATCCAAAGTTGAGCACCTGAGGATAGGGTCTCCTGGGAGGTGATTCTTGGGGTTTGAGGTCTCTTGGAGGCAAATGAAAACACAGAAAGAGGTTGTGTGGAGAAGCAAATGGGGGGGCATAAGGAGAATGGCAGTGTTGCGGTCAGCTTTTTAGTTGCTGCGCGGAAAGAACCCAAGCAAAAGCAGCTTGTGGAGGAATGGGTTTATTTGGCTTACAGACTCAAGGGGAGACTCCATCCTGGATGGTAAAATGATGGCATGAGCAGAGGGGTGGACATCACCTCTGCCACAGCACTGGAAATAGTGGCAGAAAAGTGTGCCAAATACTGGCAAGGGGAAGCTGGCTTATAACCCCCATAAGCCCACCCCCAACAACACAGCTCCATTGAGGTTGTAAAATCCAAACTGCCATCAGCAGAGGATCAATTACCCAGAACACATTCATTTGTTTGTGGCGGACACCTGGGGGGTCCCCTCCACCCCAGTGGGACTGGGAGACAGTACCCCAAGGCCTCACTTTTGTACCTCTTGGAGCTCAGCCACCAGCAGCCTTTGCTCTCATCTGTCTTTTCAGGGACATCCGCACAGCACCAGCTCAAGAAGGCAGAGATGCCCTCTTGGGGGGGGGGCAGGTAGAGGGAAGTTGTGCTTTCCCAGGAGGACAATGAAAATAGTGCTGTCTAGAGCAAAGGTTGGGCAGGCTTGCTATTGAGCCCTTAGACAATTAAGATCTTTTAAACTCGGAGATTCCTCAGGGTTGATGTAAACCCATTAAGTATGTGGCTGTCCTGTGGACCAACTCTCTGCCAACTTTATGAGGCATGGAGGGAGGAGGGCCAGGAAACAAAGCTCAGGGGGTCAGCTATGCCCTGAGTCATGAAGCCCTTGGTGTGACCCTGCAGCTGTGAAATTGAGGTGGGCCAAGCAGTTAGTTTTAAGAAGGGCAAGGCATTAGCCTTTAACATTTATTGGCAGAGGTAAGAAACAGACTAGTTATTGGGCCGTTGAAAGAGGTGAAGAGAGTGACAGGTGCAGTAGTACAGTGTACTACAAAAGCAAAACCCCCATTTTGGAGCTTGAGAAACAAGACTCCATCTCAAAACACTCTTCCAGTGAGCTCCTTCAGCTCCCAAACAGAACTACAGGAACTTAACGGAATCTATATTTAAACACGTTCATTACATCCTGAACATTGAATAGCAGTGTGTTCCACGCACTGACTCCAACATCATCCAATTGTGACAAGATTTTGAATTTCCAAAATTTATATAGGGATAAAATCACTTTTCAAACACCCCTGCAATTTTCCTCCTGGGTGGTAGAAGGAGGATGGGCAAGTGTGCCTTCCCACTGTTAGCGATGACAGTCAGGACTTAGCAGCCTGGTTCCTGCAGTCACAGTGACAGTGACAGACGGTGACTCTGAGAAGACTCAGATTCCCTATTCTGTGCTGAGCATCTAGTGTATGTCAAATGGGTCTACTGTTCTAAACAGGCTGGGCCGGACAGTGTGATGTGAATGCCTCCTTTCACAAGTGTCATATGATCTCACGAACAGGGTAAGAACTGTTAGATATAACGAGGATGACAAGATGGAGATTTAAAGAAGTCAGTGATTTGCTGGCAGACAATGGGTTGGAGTACTTGGACTGCAAGTAACTAACCTAAGCACAGTGAAACAAGAACACCGATAAGTAAAAGCCAATGGCAGCCACTGTAGACAGCTCATCAGCTCTTACTGTTACCAAGCAATTAGCACACTGGCTATCACAGTGGACAAGCCTTTGACCTCACCGTCACAGTGACTGTGTGAAGAAATTCCAAGCATCACATCTTCATCAGACCAGGGTCAAACTGTTTCTAGAAGCTGACTCTATAGATCTCCCCATATATCTCAGATCAGATCAGAGTTGGACCACATACCCACCCTGATGGCAATCTCGGGAAGTAAGCTAATTTGAACACATGAGTACAGTTTGAAATGTAGTCCTACACAAAGTCAGAATCTGCTCACAAGGAAGAAGAGGCAGAGAGGTTTGGGGTATACAGCAGTGACTGAAGCCTCATCAAAGCCAGCCTTGAACTTCAGGTCATGCTAGTCTTCTTATTTATTTATTTTCAGTTTTATTAGTGTATATCAGTTGTGCATAAGAATTTCATCATCATATTTTCATGCATATACATATAATGTATATTGACGACACTCACTCTTGAAGTACCCACTCTTGGATACCCCACAGCAAACTAGTCCCCTTCCTCTTTCTCAATGTCCCCTTTTTGCTTTCAGGTCTGATTTTTTTTTTAATCTAGATTTTTTTTTCTGCAATAAGAGAAAACCTGGGGTGCTTGTCTTTCTGAGTCTGACTTATTTCACCTCCATCAATTTTCCTACACATGCCAACTTTCGTTTTTATGACAGAGTAAACTCCACAGTGGATATGGATGGGCTACTTTTCCTTTGTCCAGTCACTAGGCTGAGGTCCTCACATGACTCTTGTCAAGGCTCTACTCAACCTCTAGTGGCCCCCTCTCATGGGGACAGGCATGTTACAGGGCATCACACCCTGCTGCTTAGCCACAGGCATATCTGACTGCTGAGCATGTGAATAAGCTAGACCACTGAGGAGCTAAATCTAAATTGGTCTTCTAACTTTCACTGGAATTCAAAGAGCTGCCTGGGTCTCTGAGCTACCCTATTGTCAATATAGGTCACGTGCTGGCTGTATCAATCACAAACTAGCAGCCTTGCTAAAGTAGACCTCAGAGTATAATGTGAGAGAAAGGCAGTGTGCAGTGCTAATATCATTTCAATTTTACAGTAACTATATGGAAATAATTAAAGAGAAACAGGAAAAAAATCAATGTATAATTTTTTACCTCTATATTCAAAAGATAATCATTTCAACATGTAAACAATATAAAATACGAATGAGAGATTCACATTCAGTTCTTTATCCTAAGCCCTTGAAATCCTGTGTGTCTGGCATAGCACCTCAGTACTTGACCTGCATACTTTAGAGCTCTAGAGCCCACATGGCCAGTTCTGGTTTAGAGATGTTAGACAACATTCATAGAAATGTTCTTTCCTGCTGCTGGTCAGCAGGCCAACTGGAGGAAGCAGATCTCAGAAAGGCCAAGCTGGGGCCCTCAGATTGTTTATGAGAGGGAAACGAAACCCAGGCTGGTCCAGGGTCACTTACTATGTAGCCTAGTCTGATGGTGAGCCTTTCTGGCCCATGTCTGAGTCTTTATTATGATGACTTATTGAATTGCAAATGAATTTGGAAGTTTTCTTTAAAGGAAATCCAGTAAATTCTATCCTTTTGTTGATCCTCCTGCCTCAATCTACTAAATGCCCAGAACTCAGACTAGAGCCTCCACACAGCCCCCCTCAGTGTTCCTAATGTCACACTTCTGGGAGAGCCTGGGGATGTGAATTTTTCCCAGGTGATATTGATGGGCTTGTCCAGGGTCACAACCATTGCTTTGCTGGGCACAGTAGTACATGCCTGTAATCCCAACACTAAGGAGACTGAGACAGGAGAATTTTGAGGTTAAGGTCAGCCTAAACTATGTAGAGAGACATTGTCTCCAAACAATCAACAACAAAAGGGCCATAGTTCTGAGGAAGTCCAACCCCCTCCCCCAAGCTCACACCCCTGGTAAGCAGAGTGTGCATAAGTAAGACCTCCCCCCCCCTCATTTCAATGGCTTTGAAGTTATCATTCTTCTTCAGGACCATCCACAGCAGACTCAGTGTCAACCAGCAGAGTGAAATCTTCCCCAAAGCCCAGGAACATTCACATGTCCTCTGTCCTAAGCCAAGGCCAATGTGAAAAGGGGGATTGTCATGGTTCCGTCCATAAGGACATTTCTTCATGAGTGTTCTGGATAAAGGACTAGGGTTTCTCTTGTTTAAGGAACCTAAACTGCCAGCTTTGAGCTATTCACCCAATTCCCCAAAGCAAGGAATTCTGTGTAGAGTGTATACCAGTGCTTTCTTTTCTATGGCCAGAGCTGGGAGGTCAGGTTGCTAACAGAAACCATCTCGAAGTTCTTCTCAAAGGACCTCTGTCATAGAGCTCTCGTGTCTCATGACAGACTTCAGCCCAGTGTTTAAGGATGTACAACAGATGTCTTGGAACCACTGTAGTAAGCCTTTCTGGCCCATGTCTGAGCCTTTATTATGAGGACTTATTGTATTGCAAATGACTTTGGAAGTTTTCTTTACAGGAAATCCAGTAAGTTCTATCCCTGTCTGCAATGCTTGGGGGCTAAAAATGTTTCAGATTTGGATTTTTCTCAAATTTTGGGAATACTTGCATATATATAATGAGATATCTTGGAGATGGGACCCAAATCTAAATGCAAAATTTATTTGCTTCATATATACCATATGTGCATAGCCTGTGTTATTTTTAATTTTGTTCCTGAAACTTGTAGTGTCATGTTAATGCTCACAAATTTCAGACTTTGGAACATTCCAGGTGTCAGATTTGGAGATAGGGATGCTCAGCTTGGGAGAAGATCCTATGGATAGTCCTTCTCTGCACTTAATGTAAGCCCTGGGAATTCCAAATAGAGCAGGTGCTGTGTTATCACACAGTCCAACATGTCACTGTTATTCAGCTGGAATTGGAAGGCACTTTCTCCACCTGTGGGCATCACTGCTGAAGATGCCAGATGAAGAGCATGAGTGAACTAGGCTCTTAACCTGCTAAGTGGTAGAGCTGCTGGAAGCACTTCAGGCTGGATTTGCTCACCGGCAAGTGGCAGAAACAGCTCTCAAGACCATTGTCATCATCTCTCAGTAGCAAGCATCCCCTGTGCCCTGCAGAAGCTCTGGGGTCCTCCCACATTGGAAGGATGGGGATAGTGAGGGAAGGCACTCAGCTCTAACCAGGAAGTCCTGTCCTATCATCTCATCCCTGGACCTGGACATTCACTAGGACACTGGCAGCTGGGACCCACTGTGCCTGGAGCAGTCTTTCCATTACCTGCAGTGTAAAGGCCCTCAGATCCAGACAGCTTAGAATCCCACTACTTACAATGTGCAGTGGGAAAAATCGGGCCTGACACCAAGCATTTAACTAACAGACACAAACCTGGCATATACTTCCTATAGGATAGGTGGGCTGGAAAGCATCCTGTAGATTTCAATCAGCACTTTTTCTCGCATGGATGTTTCCCTGGGCCTCCTCCCCTGGGGGACAAATGGAGCGGTCAATTCTCTCTCAGTTGCTCATCAGGTGTGGTAGACTGATTGAAATGTGGGGCCTAGTGGGAGGCTCTTAGGTCACTGGAAGGTGTCCTTCAAGGAGACTGTGGGATGATCTCTCTCTCTCTCTCTCTCCTCTCTCTCTTTTCTTCCTTCTCTTCTATCTCTCCCATTACTCTCACTGCTTGCTGAGCTTGTTGTATCCGATGCTTTTCTTCGTCACCAGCTCCTGCCATGATGTGCTGCTACAGCCTAAGCAAAGATCCCAGCCACTTATAAATTAAAACCTCCAAAATTGTAACATAAAACAAACCTTTTCTCACCATAAACTGTTTATCTCAAGTATTTGTTCATAGTAACAGAAAGCTAACTGACACAGCATTGGCACTTTAAACTATCAAGCAATACTACAATAAACACAGATAGTTTCTTAGTGTCAGATACTTTTTGTAGTTACTTTGAGACAGGATCTCATGAGGCCTATGCTGGCCTTGAACTCCTGATCTTCCTATCTCTACCTCCCAAGTGCTAGGAGTATAGGTGTGTACCGCCACACCTGATAATGTCAGACCCTATGAACAGTTTCAGTATGTCAACCTGCTTAGATCACAGACGAACAACAGGGCTAGGATGACTCCCGTTTACAGAGGAGGATGAGGTGGCATGAACAGGTTAGGTTACTTGTCCAAAATCATTCACTGAAACCGGAACTCAGAGCAACATGTCATGCTGCACTCACTGTATAAATGCCTAGAATTTTAAGAGGGTTCACCTCCCACAAGACACCATTAACTAACTCAAAACTCCTGGAAACTCAGCCTCAGGGTTTGTGTTTGACTTCAGGGAAGAACGTCCCTGCCAGACCTTGCATTAATCACCTTGGCATCACCGTGATGAACTCTCTGACATAAGCAGCACAAGGCAGGAAAGATTTCTCTGAATCATGGTTTTAGGGATTTCAGCCCATGGGCCTCACTTCCACTGATCCTGTGCTAGGGCCCAACATCATGGCAGCCAGAGCACGAAGCAGAAGCTACTCATCCAAGGCACACAGGAAGCAGGGCAACAGGAAAAGACAGGATCCAGCATAAATCTCCAAAGACATGCCCCTAGGGATCTGCTTCCTTGAACTAGGCCCTGCCTCCCAAAGTTTCTACCACCTGCCTGGGGCATGAGCCTGTGACAAACATTTCCTAGTCAAATCATAACAGACCTGCATTTCCCAACATCGCGTTCTTCATCTACATGAGATTTTATCATGGCTGGGATGCCCTGTTGGAAAGGATCTTGAAATCAACTCCATTTTGATTAAAGGATACAGTAGGGGTGAGGAGATGGCTCTGTGGATAAAGCATAAAGCACTTAAAAGCATGAGGACTGAAATTCACATCCCCACCCCAACGCTGGGTGGACATGGCAGCCTGTCTGCCATCCCAATGCTCTGGAGGCTGAGACTGTTGAATCCCTAGACTAGCCAAGTCAGCTAGCTTGCTTTGCCTCTTTAGTAAAGTGGTGAGCAATTCAAGATGACACTGGATGTCAACCTCTGGCCTCCACAAACACACACACACACACACACACACACACAGACACACACACACACACACATACATGCAAACACACATAGACACAGGTATGTGGCACACACACACACACATAAAGCAAACAAAGCTGAGGTGCCCTCACCAGTCCCTGAACCTCAGTCCTGAGCCTCACTCAGGATCTGAGGCATGAAGGAGGAAGGGAAGGACATTAAGGAAGGGTCAGGAGGGAAAGATGACAAAGGCACACATCTGTGGCAGACAACAGGAAAGACAGGGTGGCAACAATTCAGAGGATGAGAAGAAGGCAGAGCAGGGGTGGGCAGGCAGGTCCCTAGCACCCCTGCACTGCACCCAGAGGAGGCCATCTGCAGAAGCACTATTTAAGGGTTTCTTCAAAAAGGGAACATTTCAACCCCTCCTTCCACCCAATCAGAGCGTCCTCTAAATCCCATCCCCTAAACACCTGCATTATCCTTCACCATCCTGGGGGTACAGGTCTCTCCCACCCGGTCTGTGATGGGAATGGGAACAGAGGAAAGGGATAGACACACTAAAGGAATGCCCATCAAGGGGTGGACAGCCAGGCCACAGCTTCTCAGTGAGTCCATTTGAGTGGTCAGAAGTTGCGGAAGTTTAAATTCAATTTTTTTGTAGCATAGGCTTAATTACACTGTGTCCCCAACCCAAGGCATGGTGAAAAGCAGTGACAGCCCCTTCAGCTCCACCTCTAAGGGCCACTTCCAGCTGTCCCAAAGCATTCAGGCCTGTCCCATGTACCACTCTCCAAGCCACGCAGCATGGGATCTGGAAGCGACATTTCTACACCCCCCCCCCCAAGGCCTGATACAGCTGTGCTGGGCTGCAGATGGCCCCTGGCCCACAGAGTTAGTGTTAACAGAGCCTGGCTTCTCGGGGCTAGCTCTCCTTCAAAGCTAAATATCCAGAGCAAACTCCATGCCACTAATTCCATAGAAGCCCTTTGCAAAAGTTTAGCTAGAGAATTGGGGAGGGGGGCTGCCTGCCTGCTGGGTGTTCAGAAGTAAGAGGCAGTAAACTCATAGGCTGGAATTTTAGGTGCAGCAGACTAAGACTGGAAAGCCACCATTCCTGACCACTTACCCCCCCCCAAGAGCATTTGGGGAAAAGGTACAAGGTAGGAATTCTCAGGTGGACCCCACCCACTGAGCACCCTGGGCAGGAGGGGCCATCTCTTTTGGGTTATCTCTGCTTCTTGTACCTTTTCATTTCCTGAGCCCACTTGACAATTCTACAAAACTGAAACTGGGAAGGCCCCAGGCATCCATTGTTGTTGCAAAAGAAAAAGAGGAAACTGAGATAGTTCCCACAATGCCACCTCTGCCTCCTATGGACCTGAAATCCACCTTGACACCTGTAGATCCTCCCCTTAGATACCTGTAGTCCCCACCCCCAAGAGGAGATTTTAAAGATGGGACAATTGAAGGGGCATGGAAGAGCTGTCAGGCAGGTGCACATCAGGAGTGATCTGGGAAAAGCCCTGACACCCGGATACCTAGGGTACAGTGAGTCTTCTCCAAATAGTCGATTCCCTCCAGAGCAGGGGTGAACTAGAAGGAGTGAGAGCTGAGCTCTGGACCTCAGGGAGATTGGGGAGCAGAGTCAATGAAGCCCGCGGACCCGTCAGAGAGACAGAGGTGGGAAAGCTGGTCTAGTCTCCAAGAGGACTGCGCGGGGCACCCAGGAGCGGGAGCGCGCCCAGCGATCCGGGCTCGGGCGGGCGGGGGGCGCGCAGCAGCGGCGGCGGCGGCGCGGGGATCGGCGAGCGCGCCTCGTTCCCCCGCACTTCTTAGGCGGAGCGGCGGAGCGGCGGAGCCGCGCGTGTGCGCGCTGCCCGGCGCCCGCAGCCGGTTCTCCTACCCCGCGCTCAGCTAGCTGTTCCGCAGCGCCCGGGAGCCCGGGGTGGGCACCATTCTCCCCATCCCCAGGCATGAGCGGCCTGGCGACGCTGCCCCCCGGGGACGAGGATGAATTCCAGACCTCCTGGCCCCTGGCGACCAATGCCAGCAGCACGCCGGTGGCGGAGGAGGAGGTGGTGACGCTGCCCGACGGCACGGGCACGGGAGCACCTGGCATGGTCACCATCCAATGCATCTATGCGCTCGTGTGCCTGGTGGGCCTGGTGGGTAACGCCCTGGTCATCTTCGTGATCCTGCGCTATGCCAAGATGAAGACGGCCACCAACATCTACCTGCTCAACCTGGCCGTCGCGGACGAGCTCTTCATGCTGAGCGTGCCATTCGTGGCGTCAGCGGCCGCCCTGCGCCACTGGCCTTTTGGGGCGGTGCTGTGCCGCGCGGTGCTGAGTGTGGACGGCCTCAACATGTTCACCAGTGTCTTCTGTCTCACCGTGCTCAGCGTGGACCGCTATGTGGCCGTGGTGCACCCTCTGAGAGCTGCCACCTATAGGCGACCCAGCGTGGCCAAGCTGATCAACCTGGGCGTGTGGCTGGCGTCTTTGCTGGTCACTCTGCCCATCGCCGTCTTCGCGGATACCAGGCCGGCTCGGGGTGGTCAGGCGGTGTCTTGCAACTTGCACTGGCCTCATCCGGCCTGGTCAGCAGTGTTCGTGATCTACACTTTCCTGCTGGGCTTCTTGCTGCCTGTCCTGGCCATTGGCCTGTGTTACCTGCTCATTGTGGGCAAGATGCGGGCCGTGGCACTTCGAGCTGGCTGGCAGCAGAGGAGGCGCTCGGAGAAAAAGATCACGAGGCTCGTGCTGATGGTGGTGGCCGTCTTTGTGCTGTGCTGGATGCCCTTCTATGTGGTCCAGTTGCTGAATCTGTTTGTCACTAGTCTGGATGCCACCATCAACCACGTGTCCCTCATCCTCAGCTATGCCAACAGTTGCGCCAACCCCATTCTCTATGGCTTCCTCTCTGACAACTTCCGCCGCTCCTTCCAGCGGGTTCTCTGCCTCCGTTGCTGTCTCATGGATGCTTCTGGGGGTGCTGAGGAAGAGCCCCTGGACTATTATGCCACTGCTCTTAAGAGCAGAGGGGGAGCAGGATGCATATGTCCCCCGCTCCCCTGCCAACAGGAGCCCATGCGAGCAGAACCCAGCCGCAAGCCAATCCCCCTCACCAAGATCACAGCTTTCTGAAGACCCTTTACATCTCCCCAAGGATCACCTGCTGCTGGTCTGTACTATTCTCATGGCCCAGCAACTCCAAGAATAACCTGTCCCCCACCAAGCCTATGTCTTCCTGCGTGTCATCCCTAGAAGCCTTGGGACTCCTGCTGTCCCTTCTCCCAAGACTGGCTAGAAGGATACCTCCATGGGGGTAGGACTTCTCTGGGAACTGGGATAGGGTGCTGGCTACTCCTGAACCTCTGGGGATATTTTGAGGGGTGGGAAGCAAGAGGTGGCCCTAGAGGAAAGGTCACCTTCATGTGATTTATCACAAAGTGATTGCTTGGGAGAGGCCTCCAGGGGACAGGCAGACCAAGCTCCCCAACTCTCTGGGAGTTCTTTGACTTTAGGTGGAAGGACAATGTTCAGGGAAAGCCTAGAGAGGAAGGGAGGTGCCTTTAAGCGCATCTGTGTGAGTCATCTATCTGTGCAACAGCGGATAGCACTTGTTCTGTCTCCCCGCAGGTGTCCCCTAGTGGTCCAGGGCCAATGGCAGACTTCCTGGGGATGGGGAAGGTCTATAGAGACATATTGTGTATGTATGTGGTGTGTGTGGGTAAGGGGGTGCTGCAGGGCATAAAACCCCAGGTCAGGAATAAAAAAGCAGAAAGGACAAAATCTCACCTGTTGTGATTTTTGTCTTGCCCTCATCCTTGAGTATGGAAATGAGAAACATCATTACAGCCCCAATTTATACTATATTGTAGGCAACAACAACAATAACAAACAAACAAACAAAAAAAAAAACCATGGAGCCCGGGTAGAGGGAAATCAGCCCAAGTTTGGTAGAAGAGGTAGCTCTATTGCCTATTTTAAAATATCAAAAGTGAAACTCCAGCTGGCTGTAGACATGACATGCAGGCTGAACACAATCAAAGGCCACCCCTTTGTGTCTGGTAGGTTAATCAGTGCACACACGAATGATCTTTCCCCTGAGGAAGAGCAGCTTGTGAGATTTACTTCTGCTAAAGTGGTGGTGGTGGTGGTGGGCAGCTGAGAGAATGCACACCACACCTATGCTGCTCCTGAGAGAGGAGGCTCAGCAATGCAAAAGATCCTATTGGGTTTGGCTGACCAAGTGCTGGTGATGCCAGAAAGATAAGCCAGGAGGGGCAGGGAAGACAGTCCAAGGGGAGCCCCTCTGCTCTCTTGAGTGGCCAGATATCCCCATTCCTGTGACTTCCTGGCAGGGAGTCTTCAAGGGAAACCCTGGGTCCATCAGCCTCCCAGACGTGGCTCTGTGTCTTCTAGAGCAGTGGGCATACGTTCTAGGGTAGGTGTGGGGGAGCTGCTGGGTAGGGAGAGGGGTGGTACTATGAATCCAGGCAGGACTCGGAGGCAGGGTGAGGTCTAAGGAGATGCCCTGTAGCCATGTGGACTACTGAGACACTCTCAGAGTCCAGGAGAAGCAAGAGGTGACTTCCTCTGGGTTTTTTGCTGAGAGCCAGAGCTTTATGTGATAAAAGCAGCTGTCTGTTATATGGGAAACAGACAAGACAGATGAAATCTGGTCTCAGACACAAATGTCTTATAATCCAAACAGGAGACTCAGCTAAGGTTGTCAGAATTCTTGCCTGCAAAATCAACAGGAGTTATAGTAACAGAGCATGGTGAGTCGCGAGCTTCTAACCTTACACTTAGATAGGACTATAAAGTCCAACCTTTCTCTTATACAAGGGAAAGGTCTTATGTCAAGTGTCTTTGGGTATATAACTATTGGATAAATTTCCTTCTCCAAATATTCAGCCAGCTACAATAGCCTGAATGACAATCTGTGTTGATCCAGGGTGTCCTGGTGGGCCAGGTAAGCCAGGGGAACATGGATGGCATAAGGGCCTGCACATTCTGGGTAGCCTCCTATATGTCTTTAAGAACTCTGTAATCATTTCTCTACCACTGACTTTGGTTGGGTAGGGTTGTGGGTTGGAAGAACCTAACTAAGATACACATAACCCTTTGGACCAGCCAACACCAGGCACACACATTCATACACATGAATGTATGTAGACACACATATATGAGCCACTCCTAACTTGTCATACTCTCCATAGTCAACCTAGGCATCCAGAACAAGTCAGTCAATCCTCCTGTCTATGAGCCTCGTGTAACAAAAACTTCTTAGAGATCTTTAAATATGAGCTGTTTCTTTGTTCCAAGTGCCTAGCAGGGCGACCACCTGATAAATGGATAAATACAGTTTAACATCACTTACAAGGACCACCTAAGGTGATGGTCTTAGTGAGGGGGTCCCTGGTCCTGTCAGTGGTTGCAGTGGGTAAGGGATACTAGGCCTTTGCCCCAATTTGGGTAGCTCTGAGGTCTTTCTTTTTATCCCTCTAGTGACCCACACATTCTTGGCTGTCCAGAATAAGACATGTTTTATTTTTCCAATGCACTGTTTTAGCTGGGGTTGATGACAGTGGGAAGAGGGGCAGCTTTGAATCATAGGGGGGGAAGTCAAGGCAACAGCAGAGGGCCTCAGCTTCAGCTGAGATGGATTTCAGTGCTTTAAGCCTCGGTTTCCCAGCTGGAATATATACAAAGGGAGGTTTTGAGTTCTGAGGTCCTCTGAGTGACAACTGCTTCTGTTAATGACAGGGAGAGTAAGTGCAGCAATTTTTTTTCAACTAGCCCTCCCCTTGTCACCATGAGCACTCACCCTGCCCTGACCTGCATAATCCATCAATCATGTGGGCACTAGGGCTTCTTGGTGATGGCTGACTGTTAGCCTAAGAGCCTTTTCAGTTGAAGAACTGCAGAGCTCCACAGTGGTCAGGCATCCCATGCATTTGTCCAGGGAAGTAAGTGTTTAAGCAAAGCAAAAGTCCTGCTGACCTAAGTGGCATTAACCCTGAGGTCTTTTCACTAGCTGGGCTCATAAAACCCTCACTTGTGATTTGAGTGCAGAATATTACAGAGGATTCAAGTCAGTAAGCCATATAGGCAGGGTCCCCAAAGTCCCTTATGGCGTACCTCACCTGCCTGGGAGGTCACAGGGGAGGTATAACTTGACCCTAGACTTGCTCTGTTTGCCAAGACTGGAAGTCATAGCTTTGAACTATGTTTTTTGTTTGTTTGTTTGTTTGTTTATTTGTTGTTAACCTTGGGCAGTAACAGCCTTTGACCACCATTCAATCCAGTAGAGAATTTGCTTTGGTTTTTTAAATTGCCTGTTATCTACTGTTCCTTGACAAGCAGATGTAACATTCCTAGATGGTGGGCAGGTATCATTTGGACATGCCAGGTAGGGGTTCATTACAGTTTCTGCCCAATAAACCATTAGCATCTCTGAGTGAAGGCTCAAATTGCTTTCATTCATGTCTTAAAATGCCATGCTTCACTCCCATTAGCAAACATCACACTGACATGTGTAAGGTCCTGAAGGCTTGACACTGCCCTGACCTGCATCATCCAATTGTGACCTGTTCTGGCTGTGCTACCTGAGAATCTGGACACAGATTCCAGCAGATTTGGAGATTGAAACATTTGCATCTGTGAATCACCTCTCTTGCCCTTTGATCCTAAAGAACAACATAGTAAGCATAAAGGTCAGAATCCAAAGACTGCATTTGCTGAGACAACGACTACATCAGTCAGCACCAAAACTCTTCTTTGTGGGTCCATGGGCAGATGGGTATACCTCCTATGGACAGGGTGCTGAAGGCCTATACAACCAGCTACCTGAAAACCTAGTGAGTCTACACAGACCTGGTCCCCTCTCTCATGGGCCTAGAGGATTTGGGCAAATAGGCATTAATCAGATCATCACAAAATGAGAGTAGAAATTGATTGTAAACGGAGACAAGAACGACACTGGTGACTGGAGGTGGAGTGTAGTTCAGTGGTGGAATGCTTTCCTCACAAGTGCAAGGGCCTGAGCTCCATCCCTAGTGTAACATCCCCCCACACACACACACACAAAAGGATGGTTCAGGAAAGGAATCTGGCCTCCATGAGATGATACAATAAAGGTGACCCCAGGGACACTGATGAGGAGGGATTGGGGTGGAGTGGAGGTTTCAATGTGTGTTATTATTCAAATTAGTCTTTTGTAGCCATTTTGTGCAGGCTGTGATTTCCTTTCCAGCTATCTTTATGAAACCAAAATTTGCATATGATAAATTTCACTCCTTTCAGGTGTGTGGGCCTATGAACACCGACACACAGTGACACACAGTTACAGTTCTGAAGCTGCCACCCAGGCACAAACTACTTGATTTCTGTCATCTTAGCCTTCTGATGGCTGTGATTTGTAGCCTGGATCACAGACCACTTGGAGAAGCAAGAAGGACTGATTCTCTCCCCAAATCCAAGGAGGCCTTCCCTTTGTACAATCTTGGGCTCCTTCCCCAACCAAGGAGATCTGTTCTCCAGGTCTCTGGGCTCCTAGACAAACTGGGGCTTTGTGTGTGTCCCGGACATGTTGCTAATTTTCAACTAATCTAATCTTTTGAACACTGGAGAGAGAGTTTGGCCTCTTCTCCAAACCAGGGGCTCCAACCTCCTTTCCCAGTTGAACAGAGAGAGGCACACCTCAAAACTGTCTCACAGGACTGTGCCACCACCTGACATTGCCTGTCATTGTTCACTGCAGACAGCTTTCTGCTGGGTTTGTGTCATATGGCTGCTCTGTTCTTTGGCAGGTTTCAGACCAAGTAAGCATGAAGCCAGGACAGACCCTGGCCCATTCAGACTTTCTTTTGGTGTTAATGCTGGATTCCTGCCTCACTCCACTTAGGAGGAGAGGGGACACATGGAAGATGGGAGTCAGCTCTCTGCAAAGAATCATACAAAACGTGATGTCTGTGGTTTATCGCCATTCCAAGTGTGACAGGAGACAAGGGCAGCGAGTGAGGTCAAAGTTATCAATTGCATGGGTGCTGGGGAGATGGCAGTCAGGAAAGTGCTTGCCATGTGGGCATGAGGACCTGAGTTTGGATCCCTAACACCCAAAGTTAAAGATGGACACAGTGGTGGGTGCCTGTCACCCAGCACTGGCTAAGCAGAGACGGGAATCCTTGTGACTGACTCACTGGCTAGCAAGTCTAGCCAAACTGTGAGCTCTTTTCAGTGGGAGATCCTGTCTCAGAAAGTAAGGTGGAGAGCGATGGAGGAGAATGCTGGCTTCCACATACGTGTGCACACTATTGCATCCATACACATAGAAACATACATACATGCACACACACAAGAAAAGAAAGAAAAGAGCACACAGCATATGAAAGAAATCAGCTGGCAGCAAGGAAGACTGGGACCGCTCCTCCACACTCATGTATCAAAGCTGTCACATACCAGACAGAGCTCACACGCAAGAAAGCCGCTCTACAAATGGTTCCCAAAGATCCTAATCTCTACACACAGGCAGCATTGAGCTTCTGACCTTTCTCTCAGCTCTGGCTCACTTCCTCCCTTCGAAGTACTCTGTTAATAAACTATCCCTGATTCTACCACTGTGGCCCCCTGTCCAATTTCTTATTCTGGTTCACAAAAACCTGGATAACTAGGTGGGCACTGAATATCCATCCAAACCATAACTACCTTAATGGCAGAGGTGGGGGGGGGGGCTCCTGTTAGAGAGCATTAGTGGCCAGGGGCTACGATGGCCACTGGATTTGTGAGAAGTGCCATGCTATTCTCAAGGGAATTAGGCCCCAGTGGGACAGGAGGACAAGGTGATGGGGAGGAACAGGGACACCTCTCTTCCTTATGGACTGAACAAAGGATTGCTTGACTTCCCAGTCCAGGGACACCTCTCTTCCTTATGGACTGAACAAAGGATTGCTTGACTTCCCAGTCAGGTGCACGGCAGGGAGACCTGAGAATCTTATATGCTAAGGACATCCTAGAGAGATGAGGCCACTAACGGAGATGCAGGATTCTGCCTTGAGACAGTTTCTACCCTGTAATTTCCTATTTCAACAGATGGCTTTCAGACAGAGGTTTAAAGTCACCTCTGGCCTGTGGTCTGGGGGGCATGGTTGTCACAGTTCCCAGCTTTGAATTCTGGTGCTTTTCATCAGCTCCCCAAGCCCTCTGCTGTGGGCTCCTCTGTTTTGAGGGCCATGACTTTGAGGAAACACATTCTCTAGGTTCTTTTGTCTTTTGTAATCCTGCTTTCAAAACAGGCTGAAAGGGAGTTTAATTCTGTTAGAATCCGATGTTAAAATAATATTTAGTTTTTCATGAGAGAGGAAATCGGGTGTTTGCCTACACCCAAACCTGCTGACTGAAAGAAAAAGGAGGAAGGACCCACTTGAAAGAAGATAGTGCTGAAGCAGGCGTTGTTCTAGAGAAGGAAGAAAGCAGATCTGAGTGTGGCCTGTTTTGTTCTAGGAACTACTTACAAAGGTCAGGAGATGCATTCTGGGTACTGCCTTCATGGAGTCTTGACCCTGATGTAAAGTGTTTTTGTGGCCTTTGTAACTGCAGTTTTCCTTGATGATATAATAAGATCACCAGCAGCTAGCCTGAGAACAGCAGGAACCCTCAAAAGCTAGACACTGGGGATTCTCTAGCACCTGGCTCAGTCCTGCCTGCCCACTGTCACTCAACCAGAAGGGCCTCACCAGAAGCCAGTTTCCCCTTAGCCACACCTCCTTTCTGTGATCTCCTTGGGCCAACAGTGCCAAAAGTCTCTGCACTGCTCCACCATGGTTGGGCTTATGAGCAGAGCCCTTGAAGCTGGATTTGCAGCTTCTGAGGGATCATCCTCAACCTGCACAGGTAACTCCTCCTTAAACTGGCATCGATATCCTAAAATCCCACCATTATGACTCCTCTACAGTACACAGTACCCTCCCAAAGTGACAGTATTATGCCTAAAAAGATCGCTTTCCACTCCCTGTATGACCTTGCACGTGCCCCCACCACAGCCCCCACTCCACTATGACTCTTCCTTTACTCACTTATGTATCCACTGATTCACTGGCCCTTAAGCTAGCAGTTATTAGGCACCTGCTATGTATGTCAGAACTCCTGCTCACCTGTCATGGAATCCTAATGAGGTAACACAACTGGACTCCCGTTTAAAGGCTTTAGAGATGCTATGGTGCCCGTGTAATTCCAGGTGTCGGGCTAAAATCAAATCAAGGTGTCTGTACTGGGTGCTTACAAAAGAAACTCTAGGTTTCTCTTCTTAGCAGTCAATAAACAGCCTAGAAATGTATGTTATCTTTCTGGAAAGTTTCCAACCCCAGTGTGCTCCTGATAAAGTCTCGAAACAGCCAGAACTGTCAGCACCATCTGCGTGTATCTGCTGGGTACAGGCCCACTGAGCTCTTCCATCTCATAGACTTACTGAACTTCTGACTGGGAAAGGTGCCTCTAGGATGCAAGCTGTCCCCCCTTGTCCCCCATCCCTGTCTTCCCAACAGTATCTGCGCAGGTGAACATGGATAAATTTTGCCATATGTAGGGGTCTAAGAATATCTGAATATCTAACTAGACTATATTATGTCTCATGTCTACCTAACGGAAGCATTCATGAACCTGCATATGAAATTCAGCCAGCTCCACTGTTTGTCACTGATTGTCATCTCCATCAGAGAGAAAGATGATTTCACCCTGGATGAAATGAGATCTTGGTAGTCAGAAACGATGCTTTGAATTTGAGCCACAGACCCTTCATGACTGCTTTGAGTTTTAAAGCCCAGAAAGCAAGCAGGTGAAGGTGAACCATACATAGGACATTCAGCTGGGACTCTGAACCTGTCCCAGCAAGCACTGTTCTTTTAATGCATCCCGATCAACCATCCTAGAGTGGAGCTGAAAACACAGACATGAGGCATCCTGTGTGAAGTTGTTATGGTTACAGAAAAGGAAAAAATAAATATTTGTGGATACAGGTACAGCACGAACTCCTTTGACATTGAAATTAACCTCCTCCAGAAAGATATTGGGCAGTCAGAGATGGTGTCTTGAGCAGCCGGTATTGGTGGTTAGCATGCAGGTCAGCCTTTAATGCATCTCCTGGAGTTGGCATTGTTTGTGTGCCCCATGAAGTTATACAGCATGAAGGGGCCGGGGAAGGGAAGGTGAACAGACACACAACCCAATAGCACATTGTAATCTGTTTATTTGTACACGTGACATCATAAGCAAGAGTTTTGCCCGTGTTCTAGCTGAACTCCAATAAATAAATATGTACAAAATGCCAAGTTTACAAAACAATAGAGGAAAACCTTTCCTTACAAAAGATACACACATGATACACTTGTTCCTTACACTGATTCTTGGTTTCATTTCATTCCTAGCTTAGTTGAACGAAAAACCTTCTAAAGCCTGTGTGGCAATCTCTTGTGGTGTGTACCTAGTCATTTTTTTAAACCAGAAAACAAAGCTGTGCAGTGAAAAGTTCCTCAGTTTCTTGAGAATAAAGGGCCTTACTTGGCCTGCTACTTATTATTGACCCATATTTAATGTTCTCCAGAAAGTTGGAAACTGTCTAGAACAATTGTCCTCAAATTACTGAACCATGTCCCCATGGATGTTGTTAAAATGCAAGTTCTCGTGAAGTAGGTGGGGTGGAGCCTAGGGTTTTGCAATTGTAGCCAGCTCCCATGGAAGGTCCCAATTCTTCTACAGAGGCCACATTCCAATGGCCAAGACTAGAAGGTCCCTCTGAAGTGGGAGACATTTTCCAGGAACCTCATTAAGACCAGGCCCTAATTGAGCATGCTCCAGGCTCCATTCCCAAGCTCCTCTGTCCTCTGGAGCAGTGGAACTGTTTTTATGTTGGACTACAAGTGACAAGAGCAGTTGAGGGTCAGCTTAAAACTTTCTTAAAATGTCTCCTGGGAGAGGCTTCTCTGTCAGTCCAACCTTAGGCCACATGTGTCCCAGGATAGCTATGACTCCTGCCCAGCATGTGTGTAGACGACAACATCACCTCATATGGCAATGCACAGACACCTCTGGTAGAGCAAGATGAACATTGTCAACACTGTCAAAAATTAATAATAATAATAATAAAGGAAACTGCATAAAAGCTGAACAGTGATTACCATTCTTCAGTCCAAATCAAACAACAGCCACAATAATAAAACCCAGGCTCACTGTTTCAAACATGAAGATAAAGAACACACTCCTTAGGTTTAATTTCTGTGACAGTCTGGCAACATTAACAAAGGGTCAGCTGTCACATTTTTAACCTTTGTTAATTTTTTTTTTTTTTTGCTCTGGAAACATGAAATTTTAGATTAAATTAGCAAAAACTGGTGGAAAAGAAAATGTTCTTTTAGTGTTTTTGTCTCACATAGGAGTTTGGTCTGGATAGAGATCTAAGATTAGCCAAGTAGGAGGATCAGGTATGGGAGAGAAAGAGCAGGGGGAGGAAGAGGAAAAGAGAGGGAGAAATAATTGGAGACAAATAGAAAACTGAGGGGGGGAAGGGTTAAAGGATTAACAAATAAATATCTTGGTCATCACTACCCGGAGGGGTGTAATTTGCACCAGAGGCTACAGACAAGTAAGTAGTTCCCACCCATCATGCCCCGGAGGCAAGTGAGGGCCTGGGGCACTTAGCAGTCTGTGTGTTCATTGTAAATTTGCCATCTCTGCGCAATACTCCAGTGGCTGGGTTTTCCTTCCCATCTTCCTGGCCCCAGCTTCTCCTGGCTAGAGAAGAAGGGTGTCATGCCAGCTAGGGTGCTTTGAGCAACCAGAGTACAGCTGGGGTCCCCAAGAGAAGGGAGAGGCAGCAGAGGGAGGAGAGGCCTCTGGGGCCCTGGAGGGAGGGCGGGAAGAAGGAAAGACCCTCAGAGTTTCTGCAGCATCCGATCAGTCCTCACGTTCTGCAACACCACCTCCTTGGTGGGTGATGCGCACTTGTACTCCAGTTCGGCCCGCTGAGCGCCCTGCTTCTTGCGCAGGTGGCAGAGGAGCGCCAGGAGCGCCACCACCAGGGACAGGCTGGCGATGGAGGTGCCTATGAGCACACCCGAATGCACGGGCCCTGCGGTAGGAGGGCTCATCGTGGAGCCTGGCGTCGGACTGACCGGGGGCTCTCCTGAGCCTCCATCATCCTCGCCATCTTTCACCACGATGGGGTAACACTCTTGGCTAACTTGGCCCGCAAGAGGGGTGTCGGGCCCACAGATGCACTCGTAGGAGCCGGGGAGGTTTCTGCACTCCCCCTTGCAGTAGTCGCTTGCACATTCGTCTATGTCATTGCACAAGGTGCCATCCAGGATGAAACCTTCAGGGCACTCGCAGTAGTTCGGGTTGTTGGGGTCGCAGTCCGCGGGGCAGGCGCTGTCGTTGCAGAAGAGCTGGCACCTGTGCGGCTGCTCGGGGATGGGGGCGAAGCCCTCGGCACAGATGCAGCGGTACTCGGTGGGGCTCACGGGCTGACACTGGTACTCACAGTTGTTCCTGAAGCACGGGTCCACGGGCTCCACGCACTCGCCATCCACCAGCTCGTAGCCTTCGTAGCAGAGGCAATCGAAGCCACCCTTCGTGTTGACGCAGCGCTGTGGGCACGGACTGGGCGACTGTATGCAGTCGTCCACGTCCTCACACTGGTGCTGGTCAGCCGCCAGTCGGTAGCCGGTTTCGCACATGCAGTAGTAGGAGCCGGGCACGTCGGGGTTGGTGATGCAGTGATGCTCGCAGAGATTGTCGCACTGTGGTTGCACCGCTGCGGGAGCGCCACAGGAGCGTCCGTCGGCCTGCAGGGCGGCGTCGCCGGGGCAGAGGCAGCTGGGCGCGCCCTCGCTCCGGTTGCACAAGAAGGCGCAGCCGCCGTTCTCCACGCTGCAGTCCCACGCACCCGGGGCCTCCCGCGTCCAGCGCCCTTCTGCGGCTCCGGATGACGCGTCGCACACCAGCTCCAAGCCTAGGGGCGCTACGGCCGCGGAGCTGCCCACCGGCAGCGCCTGAAAGTCCATGTCTCGGACCCCGAACGGGGTGCTGTAGGTGCTGGAGATGTGGGCGGCCTCCGGGGCACGGGGATCCACCAGCAGCGGTTTGCAGGAGGCTTCGAAGTGGAATTCGCAGAGGAAGCCGTCGGCCTCCTCCTCGCACTGCTGTTCCTCCCAGGCCGGCTCTCCAGGCGCGGTGGCTGTCTCAGCCGAGACCGTGACGCACAGAGGGCCGCAGAGAGGAGCCCCGTCGCCGTCGAGCCGCGCCCACCTGCTGTAGCTGGTGCGGCTGTCACCTGTAACCCACTGGAAGCCGCGTAGAGGCCCGAGATGCCCACGATCGCCACAGCCCTGCGGAAGCTGCAAACCGATCCAGAGGCGCGGGCCAATGCCGCTGTCACCGCTCAGCAGAAGGGAGATGACGTCCGCAGCTACGGACGATCGCACGGTCATCAGGTGTCCTTTCAGGCTCTCGCAGGCCGTGCTAGCAGCGAGGAAAGTCGAGGGGCCCCGGAAAAGCGCGAAGCACTCATGCTCGACGCACTGGCTGCCGACGGGCTGCGGCTCCGCTGCGGTGGAGATCCCCAGGCCGGCCGGAGCCAGCACGCCCAGGAGCAGAACCCCGAGCATGCTGTCCAGGGCTGCTGCGTGCAAGCTCCGCGGAAAGAGCGGGCCCTGCGACGGGGTGGGCACCTGGTCGGGATGAAGGGTTTGGGGGCGTCTCTGCAGCAGGTCCAGACGCTTCTGGCCCTGGCTCGCAGCCCCTGCAAGGCAGCCTCTGACCTGCCGCCGGGCCGCGGCCCGAGTTTATAAATGCGTGGCCCTCCCTCCCTCCCTGCACGTTCGGGAAAAGGAAGGAAGTGCCTGGTGGGAAGGGCTGATGTTGCATTCTCGGATTACTGGGTTCAACCGACGCCTTGCGCCCGCCCTCGCGCCTGGGATCACCTCTGCGGGATGAGTAAACTCGGCCAGGGCGCAGGGAGGTCCTCGGGCGGGCGGGGCCGGCAGACACGGAGAAAGAACTGAGCCAAGTCTGCAGGCGACAGTTTCCTCCCCAGCCAGGCCACTGCGGCCCCTCCTTCATGTCTTCAACCCCCTTCTTTACCATGTTCCCCCGAAATGCTGCTAGACTTTGAAGGCAAGCCTGGCTAGTGGGGCGCTCGGAAAAAGCACCCCTAGGGAAAAAAGGATGATTTTGGGTGGCACGGGGGAGGGATTATAACCTGTAGGGCTCTGGGGAGGGGTTACCAGGCTTCATGAAGACCTGGGCCCGGCGCTGCCAGGGACATGTATCTCCACAGAGACATAATTGCTAGGAGAGCGAACTGGACCCAACCCCGAGGTCAAGGCGCCTGGCTGCGGAGGGAAAAGGAGTTCTTGGTCCCTTGGGAACAAGTGGATGCGGCTGGGGAGGACTGGCCCAACACCAGATCCCCACACTCCCCACCCACGCCAGTCATTGGGCAGAATTCGTTGCGTGGAAAAGTCACGCGAGCTCAAGGCTTGGAGACCGTGCCCCTCTTCCCGAGAGGGGACAGGCCAATTCCTGCAGGGCCGGGTCAGGGCAGCCCGGGTCATTTTACTCTGATGTTTTTCTTTCCTCTGACAAGTCCATCTCGCTCCCTTCAATGAAAGTGGCGGGGAGAGTCCACCGGGAGTCGCTGTGAGCTCCAATGGATCCCACTTGGATCTCTTGAGAAGATTTCCTTCACTTGGAGGCTGATATCCAGCGTTGCAAGCATATGTCGTTGGTTCTCAAAGGGCATAGAAATGGGCGGACCTGAGGGTGGGCAGGATGCAGGGCAGCTGGGAGGGGCGGATGGGAATCTTTTCCTTTCGACCTTATCTGCTTATTCATTTACCAAGAATGTGGAGAGCTGGGTCAAATCAAAGCGGCGTGCGAACTTAAAAAAAAAAAAAAAAAAA
>PVHP010014034.1:0-39814 GCA_004024765.1 Zapus hudsonius | reverse complement strand
CGCTATCTCCATTTCAATGAGGGCTCTTCTCAGTGGGATTATTGGTATTCACTGTGGGGTCATGAAAACCCCAGACTGTGTGGACAAGGGAAGTGATGGTTGTAATTTTATTAGTATGTATGATTTATAAATATTTTCTCTAATTGGGTAAAGTCATTGTTGCGGTCAGCTTTCTAGTTGCTGCGCAGAAAGAACCCAAGCAAAAGTGGTTTGTAGAGAAATGGGTTTATTTGGCTTACGGACTCGAGGGGAGACTCCATTCTGGCAGGGAAAACGATGGCATGAGCAGAGGGCTGGACATCACCTCTGCCACAGCGCTGCAAACAGCGGCAGGAAGGTGTGCCAAACACTGGCAAGGGGAAGCTGGCTTATAACCCCATAAGCCTGCCCCTGACAACACAGCTTCATCGAGATTGTAAAACCCAAACTGCCATCAGCTGAGGATCGATCTATCAGAACACATTCAATTGTTTGTGGGGGACACCTGGATCAAACCATGATAGTCATATTTTGTTTCTTGATGGTTTCTATTGAAGTTTTGAAAGTTGATAGAGACCAATTTTTTTAATTTGCTTTTGTCTGGTATCAAAACAAAGATGTCATCACCTAAGTCAAGGTTATAGAAATTTTCTGCTTTGATTCCTTCTGATAGTTTTATATTTACATATTATATTTAGTTTTATGATAACTTTTGATTACTTTATATATGATTTGAAGTATAGGACCAGCTTCATTCTTATGCCTATATAATCTTGTTTGTCCCAGAAATATTTGTAAAGGAGACAACTTTTACTTTTAAACTGCATTGGTACACTAATTGAAAAACAATTTTCTGTTAATGTTATGGGTTTTGTCTTTTAGTGCCCAGCTGCCTGGTTATATCCTCTAATGTAGTTACAAAGTAGAGTAGATGCCTTGTCTGGTTCCTATTTTAGAAGAAAATATTGTCTTTCACTTTTAAGTATGATGCTAACTGTGAGTTGTGCAAAGTACCTCTTATCAAATTGAGGAGTACTTTTATAAGGAGATTTTTGTGTGTGTATGAGTCAACTATTTTTGTGTTGAAATTATTATGTGCTTGTGGCATATAGATTTTTATACTTATTATCAATTCTGCATCTTTTAGTCAGGATGTATAATCTTTTGCATACATGCTAGATGTTATTTCTTGTATTTTTCTTGTGATTTCTTTCTTTTTTGTTTTTGCTTATGTGATGTGGTGTAAGTGGTGGGGGGGTCAAGGTGAGGTGTATGCATATGTATATGCCCTGTGGCACCCCATGTGCTGGGCTATGGTGAATTAGGAAGAACTCAACAACCACTGAGCGATCTTTCTAGCCCTTCCTTGGATTTCTTAATTGTATCCATATAAAAAATGATTGTCTGCTGTTTTCTTCTCCCATGACATCATGCTTTGATGTTGACTTCATAAAATGGATGAGGAAGTCCTCCCTCTTCATACATTATGAAGGAATTCATAAAAGACTGCTATCAATTATTCTTTAAATATTTGGTAGATTTTATCACTGACCTAATCCAGACCCGAGTTCTTCGTTTTGGAATTGTTTTTGTTAGTATGTCACTCTCTTTTTTTCTGATATGCTAAATCATATTGTATATTCCTTCTTGAAAAAAAGTTTTCTTTTAGCTTCAATCTTACTGGGAATTTATGCATTTCCTTTAGTTTAGCTAATTTATTTGCATAAAATGGTTACTAGCACTTCCTTATCATCTGGTTTATTTCTTTAAGACTACTAATGAAGCCCCCTTCATTAGTTAGCTCCTGGTTTTATTAAATTGATTTCTCTCTCTCTCTCTCCCACATTAGCTCCCACCCTCTCTTTCTTTCTCACCCAGTCTTGCTAAATCTCATTCATTCATATCAGCAACATTTGATTTTGTTAAATTGCCCTGTTTCATTATTTCACCATTCATTAGTTCACTAGCTTCATTCTAATTCACTAGTTTTCATTCTAATTTTTGTTATTTCTGTATGTCTACTTACCTTGTATATAGTTTATTCTACTTTTCCTAGTTCATTACAATGATAGTTTCAACATGTGGATTTTCTCATGCCACTTTCCTTCTTTCCTTCACACTTCCGGAAATCCCTTGCCCATGAGAAGCCACTCATTCTTGATGCTTTGAAAATTCACATTCTTTTTTTAAAAGGGAAATTCAATGATGCTGCATGAAGATGTGAGTGACATCTGAATTTATCAAACTTGGAATGGATTGATACTTTTTGATATGCAATGTAGCATTTTTTCTAGACATCAGTAATCATTTCGAATGTCATTTCTTCACATATCCTTCCCCAAATCTCAGTGTAGATCTGTTGGTGCTCTTGAGGTGCCCAAGGTCTCTGTTCATTTCTTTCAATTTTCATTTCCTTCTGTTCTTCAAAACCTATCACCTCAATTGAACCCCTGTACTAGTTCAATGTGCTACTGATTCCTTCTAGTAAAGTTTATTTCAGTTATCCTTTTCAACTCCAGGATCCTACTTACCTTTGAAGGCACTGCTTTCCCTTCTGATATTCTCTACTCAGAAAGACCATCTCTCCATTGACTTTGATTCTCCAGCTGTATTTTCTTTTGGTTCATTTGCATAATAATTGATGTCAAGTCTTTGTTCATTTTGTGAAACCTTTGTGCTTCCTTGGGTAGAGCTTTTCTTCCTGGCTTTTTTTTTTACCTGTTGGGGAGCCAATCATTCTTTTTTCTTAGTACTTCTTACAGTGTTTTGGGTGAAAACTGAAGATGAAAGATAGAATGTGGCAACCCTTGCAACGGGGTCTCACTTGCCACTTCCAGGGCATGTGTTTCTCCTTGCTGTTTGTTAGCATTCTTTGTTATATAAAAACAATACTCATTACCTTGTGTACATTCTGACACATTTGTTTAGTTATCTTAGTGGCAAGTTAGTGATGTGATGGATATTTTCTTACATTACTTGACAATTCTCCCAGTCTCTGCTGATTCTCAACAAAGAATCGCCAACTCTGCCTCAGCTTTCAAATCTTGCCTAAGAAGATCCATAAATATGAATGGAAGGACAAGCCAGAATCTGAGGCTGGCTTAGCGACTGAAGGTGCTTGCTTGCAAAACATGATAGTCTGAGTTCAATTCCCCAGTACCCATGTAAAGCCAGATTCACAAAGTGGTGCATGCATCTGGAGTTAGTCTGCAGTGGCAAAAGGCCCTGGTATGTTTCTCTCTCTCTCTCTCTCTCTCTCTCTCTCTCTCTCTCTCACACACACACACACACACACACGCACACACACATTCTGCTTCTGCTTGAAAATAAATAAATAATATTAAAAAAAATAAAAGCCAGAATCTTCCAAGGTCTTTCTGGACATGCACACAGCCCTAGGCATATTTATGTAGTGTGCATATAATGGCTCTATAATTTTATATGTCAACTTGAATGAGTCACAGGATGTTCAGATATATGATGAAGTATAATTTCTAGGTGTGTCTATAAAGATGCTTCCAGAAGAAATCAGCATTGATTTTGTCCTCCATTGTGTGGTTCGAAATCATCCAATCAACCTGGGACCTTCAAAAGAAGAAATACAGACAAAGTTGAATTTTTACCCAGCCAGAAAAGGGGCAATATTATGAAACATTATATTATGAAACTAATTTCATTCCTCAAATTGTTTAATTTCTGTAATTACAAAGTTGATTCTGACAGTTATTAATAGTATTTGTACTGACTGTATGCAGGAGAAGTTTGAGAAAATCTGTACGTCACCATTTTGGCTATCAGAAACCTTCAGTAAGGTTTTAGTAAGAACTGTTAAACTTTTCTTTTCTGAAGACCATGTAGATGTGTTTCATCTATTCTAGTATGAAGTGTAATTCTATGTGATATTTTAAATATATTTTTCAATTATATGTTTATGTTCAGAGTGAAAGAGAGAGAGAGAGAGAGAGAGAGAGAGAGAGAGAGAGAGAGAGAGAGAATATGAATGAAAGTGTGTTCCAGGGCCTCTAGCTACAGTAAACAAACTCTAGGTGCATGTGCCATCTTGTGCTTCTGACATTATGTGGGTACTAGGGAATTGAACTCAGGACATAGAGGCTTTGCAGGCAAGAGCTTTAACTGCTGAGCCATCTCCCCAGCCCTAAAATATTTCTTTTAACTTTTTTCTAGAACCAAGACTTAATTTTGAAGAGTTTCAGATTTTCTATGTAAGTATTCCCTTGGTCTACTGATATTTCATTTTTATTTTAATGCATCAAGGAAAAAACTGTGACCTTTCATTCTTGAGTTTTTATAGGCACATCTATGAATGTGTTTTATAAATGCTGCTAGAAATAAAACTGTGTATGTTTTATCTAAAGGCATAAAGTTATCACAAAACCTATTTATTAAAGGCCTATATAACCTGTAAAATTCCTTTTAACTCATATCATAAATATTTATGCATCCTTTAAGGAGGCCTTCCTTCATGGTTAGTACATAAACATTTTATAATGCTATGCTTACTTTGGACATTTTCTTCCATAAATATCTCCCATTTTTATGTTTACCACTTTAGCCCTTGAAAATTTTTCTGTATCTAATATTGATCTATGGTTATCTATAGCTATATTTCCTTTCCTTAATTGTATTTGTCAGGAATATATTTTACCAAATCCTTTATGTTCTATTTTTATTTTCAATGGCACGTCCAGTTTTAATGTATTTAGCTTTCAGATTCCGATTGTTTTATTTATCATTTTAAGCAATGATTTCTGAGAGATTCAAGTTAAGTTAGAACAACAATAAGCCTGTAGCTGTCTGCTGAAATCACTAAATAGCAAATACAAAAATGAGTATATATTAGTGGTAAGCACTAGAAAAAAATCAATGCAAACATAATTTTTTGTTTATTTTATCATCCCCTTATTATCACAAGATATCAAAAAAATCATATCTCTGTAGATGAATTCAGTACCTGGAAATACTTGTATAAAGACATAGGAGAAATTATAATTCACAGTATCTATATCAAATTTCTGATTTATTTAAAGTCTGAAATAGTTTTGTGATTCATATAGAATATTATTTATGCATTCATGATACGTAATATGCTAAGATATTTTAGTCTCATAAGAGTGATAATACATAGGGACTATGTAGACCAATATCTGATATATATTAAATAGTCAAGATATGTTAGCCAGTTTCTTATAAATAAGAATTTGTGATTGAGCTTACGCTATGAAGAAGGCATTACCAGCCCCTAGAAAGAGGTTTAGTAACTTGGCCAGGTTTATGTGTGGTTAGTGGTCAAGATAAAATTAAAATTTTTATCCATCATACTCCAAACCCAAATACTTGCTGTTTTGTTTCTTAAAAAGAAAAACATGTAAAAAGATGTATAAAGCATAAAGCTGAAGGAACTGTGCCTTGGCTCTCCACTAGCCCATGCACCCCATGAATCTTCCCACTGACCATGGGTTCCAAACAAGGTCCAGCTCCCAGCCTGCTACTGCTGCTGAAGGTTTGAACACCTCAAGACTGCCTGACACCAGAAGAACTGAGCATGTGCCAAAATCTCACCAGTCCTTGCCACAATATCGTGTGAGGTCTCTCCTTCTGCTGTGGGCCTGGGGAAAACCAATCTCTCATCTGAACATGGACAGATCACATCAAAGAACACAGATGTGGAGTGCCCCACAACAAGTTTGCCTAGCCCCACCATGGAAGTCCACACTAAAAATGTCAAACAAAAAAGCACAATTGCAAGCCCAGGAGGAGATGATAACATGTTAGGGACATCTGTGCATAAATTCTATATCCAGATTATTAATGAAATTGGAAGCAAAAACTTATAGTATAAGTGGAAATCAGCCAACAAGCTTCAAAACCAGGCTCAATACAATGGAAGAAAAACAATGGATGGACTTTACTAGAACAGTAAATGAGAAAAAGGCAAACCAGCAATCAGAGGAGCTCAAGAATCAGCTGTCTGAACTAAATGAAGACATAAACAAATACAAGAATGAGTGCCAGGAAGCTTTAAGTAAGACAAATTTTGAAATGAAAATGTACCTTAACAAAGAGATGAAGACCATGCAAAAAGAGCTATTGGAAAACCAAAATAAAAATGTAGATATTTAAAACATCTCTAGAATCTATCACTACCAGAGTTAATAACCTGGAAGATAGAACCTCAGACATGGAAGACAAAGCAGAAGAAAGAGATCAGGATAACAAAACTTGGATAAATTAAAAAAACCATGTGAATGAAATGTGAGGGAACTATGAGAAACTCTTACACGACCAAACCTCTGGATCATGGGGATACCTACAAGAGGGGGAAGAAATCCAGGCCAAAGTCAAAGAGAACGCATTCAACAAAATTATTGAGGAATTATTGAGGAAAATTCCCTCAATATAGCTAAAGAGAATCCTGTCCAGAAACAAGAAGCACACAGAACACCAAACAGGCAGGACCAAAGAAGAAACTCCCCAGGACACAATGTAATTAAAATCCCAAACATTGAAAGCAAGGAGAAGGTTCTAAAAGCAGCAAGAGCAAAACAACAAATAGCATACCAAGGCATACCCAAACCTACAGAGAATTCTCCACAAAATATACCCTACAGCAAGCAACCAACCCCAAGAGCCATCCAGAAGATAAACACAGTAATCAAGCCTAGAGGAGACAAAATCATAAAAGAGGCATCAATTCCCATAAACACTACACTATTTCAGTGATGGAGTCAAGCATCACAGTTATAACTTTGAATATTAATGGTCTTAACTCTCCCATAAAAAGACACAGGCTAGGAGGATGGATCAGAAAAAAGTATCCTTCTATCTGCTGCCTCCAAGAAACCCACCTCACCTCTAAAGGACAGGAACCTCTTCAGGGTGAAAGGATAGAAGATGATTGTCATAGTCAGCCACACACCGCTGGGATGAATCTTCAAACCAGGCACAGTTTGGGGGAGGAAAGTATTTATTGAAACTACAGATCGAGGGGAAGTTCCGTAACAGCGAAAGAGGCTGGCCCTCTTTCACAGGTCCGAGAAGAGAGAAAAAACCATCACCTATAACACACACACAATAGCAAAGAGACAGGAGGGCCAAAGAGAAGTTCTTCTCCTTTATATATCCTTAGGGTGGGGTCTTGCAACCCTATTCCAGACTTATTGGCTTCCTGAGTCTCTGGAATTCCTTTCTGCGTGGCTCACACAGGAAAGGATGTTTACTTCCAGCTTCTTTGAGCTTCTTTACATCCTGCACCTTGCTGAGAGGCTGCCTTCCTGTAACATCCTCAGAGACCCACCCAAGATAATTAAAAAGATCCAAGTTGACAACAAAACCTAACCATCACAACGGTATTCCAAGCTAATGGAAATTAAAAAAAAAAAAAAAAAGAAGGGGGTGTTACACTAATATCTGATAAAATGGACTTCAAACCAAAATCAATTCAAAAGGACAATTAAGGAAACTCCTTAATCATGATGGGAACATCCCAACAAGAGAATATCACCATCATAAACATGTATGCACCAAAAATAAGCACACCACAGTTCATAAAGCAAAAACTAATGGAAAACAAAGCAAAAATAAATGCCAAGTCCATCATATTTGGAGACTTTAATACGCCACTATCATCTTTAGACAGTTCATCAAAAGAGAAGGTCAACAGGGAAATAATAGAACTCAATAACACCATAGATCAACTGGACCTAACAGATGTATACAGAACATTTCATCCCAAAACCGCAGAATACACATTCTTCTAAGCAGCTCACAGAAACCTTCTCCAAAATAGACCACATATTGGGACATAAAACATATCTCAACAAATTCAAGAAGATTGAGGTAGCACCCTGCATCGTATCAGAACACAATGCATTGAAGATAGAAATAAACAATGAGAGAACCATCAGAAATTATAACAACTATTGGAGATTGAACAATACACTATTAAACAATGAATGGGTAGTTCAATATATTAAATTGGAATGGAGCTGGGGTGGAGTAAGATGTTTGATGACTATCAGCCACGTCAGGACCCTCCCGGTAAAGGTTTGTGATTCCAGCTGGGGTCCAGACCCCGGACCTCAGCCACCCCAACCCAAGGCACACCCACTCCCCAGCTCCCGTAACAGCCTAGACCAGGCTCCCCAACAGCTTTTTCCTGAACTAAGCGATAATGAAGATACATCATACCAGAACCTATAGGACACAATGAAGGAATGCCTTCATAACAAAGAGAAAGAGAGAGAGAGATCTCAAATTAATAACCTAATTAGCCAGCTAAAGGCATTAGAAAAATTAGAACAATCCAACCCTAGGAAATCAAGATGAAAATAAATAATTAAGATCAGAGCAGAACTCAATGAATTGGAAACTAAGAAAACAATTTTAAAAATTGATGAAACAAAGAGTTGGTTCTTTCAAAAAATAAACAAGATTGACAAACCCCTTGCCAATCTAACCAAATGAAAAAAAAAGAGAAGTCCCAAATCAATAAATCAGAAATGAAAAGGGAGAGATCACACCAGACACCAACGGAATTGGAAGAATCATCACGAGTTACTTCCAAAGTATGGATTCCACAAAATTGAGAGTCTGGAAGAAATGGATGAATTCTTGGACATCTACCACCTACCAAAACTAAACCCAGAGCAGATAAATCTCCTAAATAAACCTATTACATCAATTGACATAGATAATGTTAATCAAAAAATTCCCCAGAAGGAAAAGTTCAGATCCTGATGGATTCTCAGTGGAATTCTACCAAACCCTCATCACAGAACTCAAACTACTTTCTACAGCTTTTTAGAGTAATCAAAGAACAGGGAATATTTCCAAACTCCTTCTATGAAACTTGTATCACTCTAATACCAAATCCAGACAAAGATAAATCCGGAAAGGAAAACTATAGACCTATATCCCTGATGAACTTAGATGCAAAAATTCTGAATAAAATACTTGCAAATCAAATTCAACAACATATTAAAAGTATTATCCATCTCAAACAGGTATGCTTCATCCCAGGGATGCAGGGTTGATTCAGCATATGGAAATCAATCAACATAATCCACCACATTAATAAACTTAACCACAAAAACCAAATGCTAATCTCAATTGATGCAGAGAAAGCCTTTGACAAAATCCAACACAACTTCATGATGAAAACACTTGTAAAACTTGGAATACAGGGCCTATACCTCAACATAATTAAGGCCATATACAAAATTCCTAAAGCCCAAATAATACTCAACGGGGAAAGACTCAAGAAGTTCCCACTAATTTCAGGAGCAAGACAGGGCTGCCCAATCTCACCACTGCTCTTCAACATAATCCTTGAAGCTCTAGCCAATGCAGTAAGACAGGAGAAAGACATAAAAGGGATACAAATTGGAAAGGAAGAAGTAAAACAATACCTTATCAGAGATGACATGATCTTATACATAACAGACTTGAAGAGTAGTATCAGTTAACTCCTGAAAGTGATAAAGTCCTTCAGCAAAGTGGCAGGATACAAAATTAACACACAAAAATCAGTAGCCTATCTGTATGTAAGTGACATTCATACAGAAAAAGCAATAAGCGAAACAGGCCTGTTTTCAGTAGCCACACATAAAATCAAAAACCTTGGAATAACACTAACCAAGGAGATAAAAGACTTTATTTATTTATTTTTTATTATTATTCTTTTTCTTTATTGTTCATAATGAGTTACATTGTTTAGTGGGCCAACCATGAGTTGTTATCCCCAATTCCCCATTTCCCCCCTTCCCCATCCCCAGTCAGCTGGATATCCTCCTCCGTGGGCCGTCTGTATCAGTCTTTGTAGTAGGGGACCATGGATAGCTCATTCTTCAGCTGGGCTCTCATGTCTCAAGTGTGTAGTTACTGAGGGTTGCCAAGTCTCTACTATTCTCCCCCACCACGGCTCTCACAATCTTTCCGCCCCCTCTTCCGCTCAGTTCCCTGAGTTGTGGTGGGCGAGTATTGAGGCTGCTATGGCATTGTAAGCTTAGGGGTTTTTGTGTCGAGATTCGTTGGTTTCTGTCACACTGGCTTATCCTTTGTTGATTGAATGGTTATGGCTGTGGGTCCCTTGTACATCCAATCATTTTCTGTGGGGTTCCATATGAATCCTCCCCCATATGACTGTGGTGGCTCATCTCATGCCAGGATCTCAGATTTCTACCTGCAGTCGGTTGGTAGGGTTATATGGGCCACAGCTCCCTCACTGTATCCTGAAAAATACAAACACAATCTCCATCGGAGAATGAGGTCAGTATCTGTTAACAAATATACAACTATCTGGATTACTTAGCTTCTATTTTTAAAAGCCTCCCCGGCAGTCACTCGCATAGTGCATCTTTTCTTGGTAGCCCAAGAGTATGTGATCCGTTGCATATCACCCTGAATCCCCGGTTCCAATCAAGGGTTCCCCCTCACTGAGTGGATTATTTGGCCGAATTTAATAGCTGTTGATTGTCTCCCCCAGGCTCAGGCTCCTCCATTGCACACGTGCTCCTTTCTTGGTTTCCTTTTCTCTCCCAGTAGGAGGTGTAGTCAACCTACTCGTGGCCTCAGACTGTATTTCATGCCAGTGGTCTGTTTACACCAGCTGTCGTTGTTCAGCTTCCCCTGGCAGCTTGTGTAGTGTCTTCCAGCACTGCACTAACTGCCATCTGGGGGCTGGTTACCATTCCAGGCCTCAAAGAGTCTCTCGTTGCTGAACGATGGTATTATGTGGTTTCTTCAGCAACAGGGTTTTGCCTCAGGCCTGGGGAGAGCATTCAAGAGCCTTGACAGAATTCTGTCTTGTTTTTGTAACCTCATGGGTCACTTTGGTCAACAGCTCAGTGAGGGAAGGAACCAGTGGCCGGGACCTGGGGCTGTCAGGCTGCTCAATTGTTCACAGATTCAGACATTCTCCCCTACTACTCATGGCCCCTCTTACCAGTTGACACCCACTACTTACTCTTTAGGTTATAGTATGCTCGCGAGAATTTTATGTTTTTGAACCTAATTTGGTTTGGCCTCATGTTTGAGCCATTTCCCTCCCCCCTTCCTTACCCCACTCTTATACCTTCTCTGTTCTTTCTACTAGTCTGGATAAAGTAAACGGTTATCCTGGCTAAGGACCTCAGAGGAGGGAGAGTATGTGGCGTTCCATTCTCTGTTCTTTTGAGTGTTCGCTTAGTAAGATCTGCTCGAAGTCAGACCATTTTTCCCTAAATTTTGATGTGTCATTTTTCCTTTCAGCTGAGTATAATTCCATCATGTAAATATACCACAGTTTCATTGTCCATTCCTCCATGGATGGGCATTTGGGTTGATTCCAATTCTTGGCTATTATAAATTGAGCTGCTATAAATATAGTTGTGCAAAATTTTCTGCATCGAGATGCGGCATCTTGCGGGTAGATGCCTAGTAGAGGGATAGCTGGGTCCATTGGTATTTCTATGTCCATTCTGTCTAGGAGTCTCCACACTGCTTTCCATAATGGTTGCACAAGTTTGCAATCCCACCAGCAGTGAATGAGGGTTCCTTTTTCCCCGCATCCTCGCCAGCAATGATTGTTGTTGGTTTTCTTTATGATTGCCATTCTGGCAGGGGTAAGATGGTATCTCATTGTGGTTTTGATTTGCATTTCCCTGATGCTTAGGGATGCTGAGCACTTTCTTAAGTGAGTCAAGGCCATATGTGTCAAAACATAAAAATGCTCAAGAAGGAAATTGAGGATGACGTGAAAAATGGAAAGATCTTCCATGCTCCAAGATAGGTAGAATTAATATTGTGAAAATGGTAATACTTCCAAAAGCTATATATAGATTCAATGAAATACCAATAAAAATGTCAGCTGCATTCTTTGCAGACATATAAAAATAATCTCCAAATTTATTTGGAATGGCAAAAGGCCTCAGATCTCCAAAGCCATCCTTAGTAAAAGAAGCATGTCAGGAGATATCAATACACCCGACCAAAAGATATATTACAAAACCACAGTAACAAAAACAGCATGGTACTGGCACAAAAATAGACAGATAGACCAATGGAACAGAATTGAAGAACCTGACCTAAGCTTGAACAACTATGGTTACTTCATATTTGACAAAGATGTCAAGAATGTTATAAATAATTGAGGGGAATGGAAGAGTGATGGGGACTCATACAGTAAACTAATATAATAATGAATTGACAGCATAAAACCCTTGCTTTTATAAAGTAAACTCCTGAAGAAGCTGAGGGCACCAACTGGTACAAGGGGCCATGAATAGAATGGGAGGAAGCCTAACCTCAATAATAATTACTTGGGCTTGCATCTCCCTGTTCCAGTTATTGGTTCCTTCCCACACTGAGTTGTTGATCAAAGAGACCCATGAGGTCCACAGAACGTGACAGACTTCTGTCAAAACCCAGACCTAAAGTGAGATCCTATTGCTGAAGAAATCACAGAGTGTCATTAAAAAAAAAAGAGATCCTGCTAGATCCAGAATGGTAACCAGCTCCCAGATGGTAGCATGTGTAGCACTGGAAGGTGTTGCATGAGCTACCAGGGGAAATTGGTCAATGATATTTGGAGAAGGCAGACACCACTGATATACAATATAGGCAGTTGTCACAAGAATGCTGAACACAGGGCTATATGGAAGAGACCAGTAAGTTAAGAATTACTCCTCTATGAAATAATGGCATTAAAGAGAGGAGGGTAATCAATGGATTACTGATTGACTAAGAGATCCACTTAGTGACAAGGAACCCTTAACTAGAACTGGGATCCATGGCAAAATCTTATGGGGACCATGAACCTGGGCTTCTAGGGGAAAAATCCCACTTCCAGAGAGCTACAGAGAGGCTATACCCACTAGAAGCTAGCTAAAATAGCAATGTTGTCTCATTTAACCTATATTGATCTCACTCTCTGATGGAGATTCTGTTTATATTTATCAGAAGGCAGGAAGAGAGTCAGGGATAACTCAATTCCACCAACAAGAAAAGGGATGATGGCTGACATCCTGGCAAGAGACAAACCACACCTAGCCATCACACACAGCCCAAATGAAACCTATGAAAAAGTGATAAGACAAACAGGAGACCAATCATCACAGCAAGTCTGATAACTCATGAAAGGTCAATGGATATAGACGCCAATGCTACCCAACATAGCCCAGGGCAAAAGTCCAGAGATACTTAAGATCTCAACAATAAAGCAGACTCAAAACTCACCCTCTATGACTCAGGGAACTGAGCAGAAGAGGGGGTGGACAGAATGTAAGAGCCATGGTGGGCGAGAATATCCAGAGATATTGTCCCCCTCAGCAACAATACACAAAGGAGGAAGAAAAAAAAAGAGATAGAAAAACTGGCTACTGCTGGTACAGTTCATAACCCCTAATTTATGGACATATCCAGAATGTGCATGAAGGAAGTACCCTGGTGGGTAGGGGACAGAGAGGAGGGAAATGAGGTCACCTTCACAAGATTTGCTCATACAATATATATATTGTATATACATATACAATATATACAATATATATATATATGCTTATTCATAATAAAGATATTACAAAAAAACACAAAGCCACTGTGGCCCATTTTGTAACCTTATATTGATACCTGTTAAAATATTCAAATATGAAGGAATGCCTGGTAAGTTTTTTAATGCCTTAGTATTGTTTATGCACTTTCTAACATTGATTGTGAATCTGTTAATATCCAATGAATAAAATGAGACTTTGGTAAAGCAGGCCATATATTGACAAGTGTTAGGAATGCATTTTATCTCTGCCCAGGGAGATGAGAGTTCCGTTTATCCCATATACATGAGCCTCAGGGAGGATGTCCAAATTTATTTGTATTTTAGGAGTTAAGTGTACTTCTTGAACATACCAGATTTTACTTCAAACATGCCATATATGTGCTCTAATCAATCACAGGCACCATATAAATAGAAATATCTGCATATTCATGTTTATCCCATTACTATTCTCAATGGGCAAATTATGAAATCACCCTACGTGTCTGAAATAGAGGACTGAATCAAGAAAATGTGGTATGCATACAGAGTAGTATATTATTCATAAAGAAGGATAAAATCAGCAATTTTGTAGAAAAAATGAATAGATCTGAAAATCATTATGTTAAGTGAAATAAGCCACACTCAGCAAGACAAATGTCACCTGCTTTATCTTATATGTAGAATCTTGGAGTGGAGTGATGATATTGATGGAGTGGAGCCTAATGAGGAAATTAAGGAAGCTCAACCTAGGGAAGAAAAAGTAAGCAAAAGTCATTGCATAAGGCAAATCTGGTCATAGCATGTAATATGTGTGATATAAAAAGATGCAATGAGACCCATTATTCTGTATAATTATTTAACATGTACTAATTAAAATTTCCCAACTCACTTGCAATTATTTCATGAATCCTTCCCTTGGTTCTTTTCTCATTCTTCGAAGGTGTTTCACATCTGTAATATCCCATCTAAGTTTAGACTCATTTTTCTTCCATCTGCTTCCTTCCAACTTGATTCACCTCATTCTCCTGCATAGTCCCCAAAGCCTGACTTATCCTCTCTTATTCTATGAAAAGATCTCTTAACCTTTCAATCCACATTCACCTTTCTGGTGCCATCAAATGGTAAAGTAGTTTGCATTGTTAGACAATAAATGAAATGCAATCTCCTTCAAGATTAGCAGCTGTTGTGCATATTTTATAACATCATAAATATTAACATAGCTACAACTGCCTAGTAGTTATCCAAATAAAATGACAAGTTAAAAAAATGTTGGAGGCTGTAGAGATGGTTCAGTAGTTAAGGCACTTGAAGAGCCTAACAACCTGAGTTCAATTCCTCAGAACCCACCTAGAGAAAGATGCACAAAGTGCACATGAATCTGGAGTCCATTTGCAACATCTGTAGGCCCTGGTATATCCGTTCTTTCTGTCTGTCTCTCTTCTATCTCTCTCTGCCTGCAAATAAATAAATAAAGGAATAAAATATTTTTAAAACGTAGGGGTAATATGGTGACTATGTTTAAATAGGTTTTATAGACTTAAGGGTAGCTATATTATTCCAAACATTTATTGATAATTTATACTATAAACATGTAACTATATAAAACTCAGTCAAACATAGCTAAAATGAGTTAGGCATTGTCATAGTCAGCCACATGCTGCTGGGATGAATCTTTAAACCAGGTACAATTTGGGGAGGAAAGTATTTATTGAAACTACAGATTGAGGGGAAGTTCTGTAACAATGAAAGAGGCTGCCCCTCTTTCACAGGTCCAAGCAGAGAGAGAAACCCATCACCAACACCACACACAGCAAACAGGCAAGAGTGGGAGGCAAGGAGAGAATTTCTTTCCCTTTATATAGCCTTAGGTTAGGACCCTTTCCCAGACTTAATGGCTTCCTGAGTCTCTGGAATTTCCTTCGTGCACTGCCCACACAGGAATGGATGTTTACTTCTAGCTTCTTTGAGCTTCTTTACATCTTGCCCCTTGCTGAGAGGCTGCCTTCCTGTAAGCATCCTCAGAGATCACCCAAGATAATTAAAAAGATCCAAGTTGACAACAAAACCTAACCATCACAGGCATCATGGCACATACCTATAACCCCAGGATTTAAGAAGCTGCAGAAAAAGGATTATGAGTTGTAGGCCAGCCTGAGCCATATACTGAGATTCTCTCTCTCTCTCTCTCTCTCTCTCTCTCTCTCTCTCTCTCTCTCTCTCTCTCTCTCTCACACACACACACACACACACACACATACACACAAAACAAATAAATATGTAGGTGAATAAAAATATAATCCATCAAATCCTTTTTACTAACTGTTTACTTAAAAGCATACACAAAACTCAATGTCAAAATCCAGATTTGTCTTCTCAGTAATCAAAATGGTTAGAGAAACTGAGACAAATTCTTCAATTATGCAAATTTCCCCACCTTCTTCTTCACTTATCCTATATTGTATAAAAGTGGCATGTTATGGACTGGGGCTCAGCAGTTAAAGTTTTCTTTCAAGCCTGCTGACCCAGCTTTGGTGTCTTTAGCACCCATGTGAAGCCAGGTGCAAAGTGTCACATTCCTATATAATACCAACACAGGACACACCTATGACAATGGGAGGCAGAGCCAGGAGGATCCAGAAGCTCACAAGCAGCAGCAGCAGCAAGAGAGGCCCTATTTCAAAAGAATGTGGAAGGGGAGTAGAAACACCCCAAGGGTGTACTCTGATCACACACACCCAATGGCATACACATATACATCATATGTATATATACACATATACATAACACACAAATAAAATAAAAAAGTGACGTTATCAAATAAGCACATAATTAATTTTCTTAGTTATGGCTCTATTTAAATGCTTCCCCAAACCACATATCAAAGTATAAAAATAGCTATTTTATTTTATTTTTTTTGTTTAATCTTTTTTTTTAAATATATATTTATTGTCCATAATGACCACTTATGTATTTTCAAAATCATTGTATAAAGTCTTCTAAGTTTTATCCCCAAATTTGCATAGGTTTCTGGTTTAAAAGTGACCTTAATCAAATGACTTATAACCCTAGAACTCTCCTAGTAAAGCCAAGGTAAGCTTCAGTTTATGAACTTACATTCTTTATGGAAGCTAAATTTCCCTCACACAGTCTCATCAAAGCCTTCTCTTGAAAGAAGTTTCCATTTTTGGTTTTTATTGATATGGAAATGGTCCTATTTCAAAGAGCACATTAATTCCTCTACCTTATTTACTAGCAGTGAGAGGAAATATGCTGTTTTGCTCTACACAACCCCATTCAACTTCCTCCCCTGAATATGTAATACCAACACATGTAGATCATCCCTATTTTAACAAATTTTAATTTATTTTTCATGTATCTTAACTTTCTGACTATAACAAAACATTCAAGCAAAAGTATTAAATTCCATTGCAGTGTCCCGGATGCACTTGGGAAATACTGAATCCTCTCATGTGTCGAGATCCTTCATCGAATTTGATGCACGTAGAGTTGTCAAATATCCATGACGTGCCAACTGCAGGTCAGAGAACATTTGCTTCCACTGCACATGCCTTCACACAGATGAGTCATGCATGTGCTCTTCTCTTTACTTCCAATGCCTTTGTCATTGTAGAAATGCCATTTGTTTTTAGCCCACATAAGCTCAATGAAAATGTCTCATCCCATGTATAGAAATCAACGTGAGTATATGTAAAAGATAAAATTTTAACTATAATCAAAACCAAAATTTATTTTATCAAAAAGACTGGAAAGCTGGGCAGTGCACACCTTTAATACCAGCACTCAGGAGGCAGGGGTAGGAGAATCACTGTGAGTTCAAGGCCACCCTGAGACTATGACGTCATGAATTCCAGAGCTAGTTGAAATCATCTGTTGTGGCATTGCCAGTGGATATGAATGAACGTCAATCATTTTTCATTGTCATCGTTTGAACCAAGATGAAAATGGGAAGGAGGGAGAATCCAACTTTTCCAGCTCAGAACATATCTTCTAAAGAAAGACACAGATAATGACTTTAACGTTACCAGGACTCAATTCCATAATGTTCATAAAAAGACAAAATGCATATTAAGTAGATTAAAAATCATAAATATCTATGTCAATTACATTCTCAGTTCCAGAAACACTCCTATCTAATATAGTTCAACCAGTATTTTGTAGCTGTGAATAAACTTAACCCGTTTTAAAGTCACAGGGAGCCTATAAATGATTGACAATAATATGGTTCCTGGTTTGAATGCTGGCTATACAGGTTAGTTGTAAAATTTAATTATCATATATATGTACATACATATATATATACATATACATTTACATTTTATACATGTTATATTTTAAAATAAATTTTATTCTTATAAGTAGATAAAATATAAATGAACCTTAATTTTTAAGAGAGCGTCATTCTTTCTGAGACTTTTACATTAAAAGGAAGTTTTAAGACCTTTACCTCTGTTCATAATAGTTCAATACTATTCAAATGGTTAGATTGTATAAGATCTTATAAGCTTTGATGACTTGCAAATTTAGAATCTAGTATATCCCAGAAATAAGACAAAAGGTACATCACATTGAAGCAGCTTAGGGTAACTGGACCCCAAAAGTTAATTAAATAAGTAAGTAAACAAACAAACAAACAAAAGCAGGAGTGCCCTTGCAATCTCAACTTTGCTTGAGACGAGAGAAGGATCTGGCTTCTCCTTATCTTTTACCCAAAGGACTTACATAAATCTTTTTTTTCCATAAACAACCTGAGTCCCTCCCTGGGAAGGAGTTTCCCTTTTCTAGAATTAAGATTTAAATCTGATCCTGACATTGTGGTTGGTTAAGCTCATGGTTTGCCTCTTCCTGAGTCAGCCTCTGAGCCCAAACTAATCAGCTCTCTCTCAGGCTCACCTGGGTCTGAGGGTAGAGTCTGCCTTAATAAGACTATAAATAATGCTTACCAGGTGTGCAATTCTCCCTTGGCTGTTTCTCTTTCCTGAACTTCCAGGTCACTGCTTTGGTAAGCACCCCCTAATATAGGCCCTTCTGGGCTGAGATGGGAGAGGACCCATATGCCCACAAGGCTCTCTACCCCTCCTGCCTTCCACATGGCAGAAGCTCTCAGCACTTTTCTTCTTTTCTTAATCTAATTAGTCTTTAAGTCTTAACTTGTGGTCTATGAATTTAATTCTTTATATTCATAAGACAAGAATCATGGAACACTCTAAAGTTGTTGGTGTATTGGTGTATTGGCCAGGAACCCTAAGACTCCCTTTACCACACGACATAGTTTTTCAATAATGATGGGTTTACTCTGTTTATAAGCATGGTGTTCTGCTGTGATTATCTATCAAAGTGCTATGGTTGGACTCTGAAATCTCCTCCACTGGGTCATGTGAACACCTGGGTCCTAGCTAATGTCAAGGAGTTGGGAGGAAGGTGGGACACTGAGTGGAGGCCATTGAGAGTGCTAACCCAGTCTTGTTTCTAGTTTCCTGCTACCTAATCCACCAAGATGTGAGAAACAGCTCTGGAAAGTTCTGGCCACCCTAGCCTGAGCCACTCCAAGTGACTTCTCCGCATGATTGGCCATTGCCATTAAAACCGTGAGTGAAAATAAATGCTTCTTCCCTTTAGTTGCTTCTGTCACATATTTTGCTGTAGGCTTCAGAGCATCTTGTGCCATCCGGTGGTTCTGGATTTCATTTACGTTACTCAACCTGCTAGCATAATTACTCAGACCCAGGCCTGAACCAGCAGGAAGGGAGACTTGACTAGTGTAGCTTCCACACAGTTTTTCATACCCACTTTCCAATTACTTCAGACAGCACACCGAACTCCCATGTCCTGCCAAGAAAATCCAAAGAGAGCAACGAAGGGTCGTGTCTTCTATGCAGTGGGGAATGCAAAGTTAACCCACGTTTCCTTCACTTGAAAGAAAACATGCCTCCCCAAATGTTGCAAGTCTCCTGATGTCCAGGCATTTCAGAGCTACTGGATGTGTTTTCACTTTTTCTCTATCTTCCTTCCAATGGAAAACACATGTCTCAGCAGGGTGCCTAATAACCCTGCTATTGCCAATTTCCTACATATTAGCAGCATGATTTCATCCATTTAAGTGAATGTATGTTTCCCCATGAGACAGACAGTGAGCATCTTATGACGTATATCTCTATGGTCAGCTCATCCATGAAGTGAGAAAGTAAAGAATATTGCTGTTCCTGTCAGACTAAAGTAAACTTCTAATGTTTTCTGATTATAATAATTCAGGCAAAAAAAAGTATTTGCCAGACCAAAAGGTGTATGTCAGGTGCCCAGGGACTTAAGGATTGTATTGTTTATATTAGTTTTTAAACAAATGTTGGATGTCTGAGCATCCTCTCTGTGGAGGGCTATTCACTTTTCATACCTGTTGAGCTCAGACACACATGACCTGATTTGGACAGTGAAATATGAGCAGAAGCGCAGAAGTGAACTTGTTTTAGCTGAGCCAAGGCTACAAGAGCCAACCTATGGCCAACTATGCTCCTTCTAACTTCTTGTTTCTCTTAGGAATGGAAGCTGGAAGGTAAAAATATATGCTACAAAACAAAAACAAGTAAATTATTAAAAAGGAAATTGAGAGATCACACTGGGTTAATAAGGAGCTGTTGTTCAAGTTGCTTTTTACTTCCTTGTGGAAACAGTAATATTCTTATTTCGTGAGCACAAAATTTCTTTAGCTCAGAAGTGTCATGCCAAGGAAAACAATTAACTGTGAAAAAAAATCTTAGGGCTGAGTCGATGGCTCAGTTGGTAAAGTGCTCACAGTACAGCATGAGGACCTCAGGCTGAATATGTAACATCCATATAAAAATGCCAGGCATGGTGGCATGCTCCAGTAACCCCAGTGGTGGGGAGGCAGAGACAGGTCATCCATCCCATGGTGAGCTGAGTCAGTGAGCTCAAGTTCAATGAGAACTCTGAAGAAGGACTAAGGTAGGGAGCAACAGAGAAAGATCTCTTGACATTGACCATTCGCCTCCACATGCATGCATGGATGCACATATACATGCACGTGTACCTGCACATACATGTGCATCCGAACACACATGAACACACATGCATGCATGCACACATAAAGTCTTGGGTAATTTTACCAAATCCTCAATTGGTAATTTGCTAAGTGTTCACATAATATGGTTATTCTAATAAGCCTCATTTGATAGATGAAATAATTGAGGCCCAGAGTTGTTAGCTAACTTTCCTCAGGTCACATGAACAAATAAATAAAATTCAAATGCACATTTTTAGCTCTTTAGAATTTATAAGGAAGCTTTAAAAATGTCTGTGCTTACTTTTGAATCAGTCATTCTTTATGAACAGATCTGAAAGGATATTTGAGTTATATAACAACTCATGGAAAATAGACTATTTTAAATGAACACTTTAAGCATATGGTGAGTTTTCACTTTGTGCTAGTTTCTCTGAGGTCTATGTCCTTGAAGGCACTATCTCCCAAGGTCAATCCACATAGGAAAAATTATTCTCCTTCACTATATAATGGAAAATCAACTTTAAGCACCTATGTTCTTTATAAATTCCAGAAGAGGTTGTGGTTCAATTATTTTTTTTAACTCAACTTGCCTAAAAACTCAAGGCTCTCTATGAACCTATAGTAAACAAAGTGAGGGAATCATCAAATGGAAGAAATAAATTCAGCATGTCAGGATAGGTACCTTGAGAAGGCCTTATGAGATATTCTAGAGTCCATAGCTTTTCAGAGTCCATAAACCAGTGTCAGTCTATAGCCAAAAATGTGGCAACCACAGCCATAGTTCTCCTGGAGATTGTCTACATTAGTAGTAACTAATAAGGATGAACTTTACATCTGATTTCTCTTGGTCAGATTTCTCCTCTCCAAATATCTCAACACTTCTCCATTTTTAAGATTTATCCAATTTCCACTGGACTAAAAATTGCAATAAATTTTTAAGTTGACATTTCCATCCATATCTTGGGCATTCACTTAGCCCCTGACATTTAGATGTTTCTTTGGTAAGAATATATAAATAAGGCAGTGGCTTACAGCCTTAATCCAGGAAGGAAGGAGGAAATATTTCACAGGAATTCATGTCATTACCTTTCAGCTGAAACTGTTGTACTGAGCTTAATTCTGCAGAATTCTGTGGTTGTCAAAAATGCCTTTCTAATCTTCGGATAAATCAACAAATAAGCATTTAGAATCTGCCAAGTGTTGAGCCCTGGGAGTTGCTGACTCAGTCAGTTCAAGGTGTGCTCCCCATCTTTCAAGAATCATCTCCAAAGACTGAAGCTAGGAAATCCCCAAGACTACCATGAGGATGCCGAATTAAATGGAAGAAAGGTTAAAACCTTAAGAAATTGTTACAATAAAACAAGGAGCAGTGTGGGAGGAGGATTTTGATTGGGACATTAATATTGTTGGATTGAAGATAAATTAGAGACAGTGTCAAAAATATTTAGGAAAATAAAATAAAATATTTAGGAATTAAAATGGAGAATACTTAGTGATTATGGGATTTGGATAAAAGATGGGAAGAATTTAAGGACAAATCTCAGGATTTGATTTTTTTTAAATATATATTTATTGTCCACAATGAGTTACATTATTTAGTGGGCAAACAATGCATTGTTATCCCGAATTCCCCAATTCCCCCCTCCCCATCCCTGATCAGTTGTATATCCTCCTCCGTGGGCTGTCTGTATTAGTCCTTGTGGCAAGGGATCCTGGATATCCTAGTACTCAGCCCGGTTCTCCTGGCCCAAGTGTGTTGTTACTGAGGGGTGCCATGCCTCTGGATTTTTTTTTTTTTTGGTTGTTTGGTTGAAAATTGTACAAAGTTGTGCCATTCTTTTTGAGTTGAATTGATGGAAAGGTAGTGAAGAAGAAACACTTAAATAACAGTTAGATTATAATGCAGAAGAGAAAGTAGGGGGAAATATAGGTTTGTAAGCAACTAACATGTGAAAAAAAATGGATGGTCCACCCCACCTGAGACTGAAGACCATGAAATGAGTCTCTGCTGTGTGCCTTATAAAAGGAAGTGCTAAATAACAAATCTACAAGATAATTAGAAATGAAAGCACAAGGAAATACACAGAGATCTTTTCCTAATGAAGACAAATATATAAGCCAATAATTATCATGCCACCTGACATAATAAAGTACTGTGGATACTGTGAAAAATAAGATTAAATGTGCCTTAGTTTAGTCAAATTTACACAGAACGTAGTAGGTTAGGCATGGAAAATATTGTTATTTTTATCAAGATATGTTTGAGACTAAAAGGAGTGCTTTGCCCCCAAGGGTACATGGATATAATTCATAATATAAGAACCAAGATTAAGACCCAATTCTTTATTTTTAATGAAAATTTATTAAGCTATGAGTTTTAAATATTGTGTTAGAATTCAAGATTAGAAAAGAGGATATAGGTAAAGGGTGGAGAATTTATTCCTTGGACTGGGATACAAAATAACCATCTTGAAGGCAGATTTGCAAATGAAGGTCACATGAAGGAAGTAGAAGACTGGAGCACAGTGGTTCTTCCCCCCTTCCTCCCTCCCTCCCTTCCTTTCTTCCTCCCCCTTCCCTTGCTTCCCCCTCCCTTCTTCCCTCACTCCTTCCCTCCCTCCCTCCCTCCCTCTCTGCCTCCCTCCCTTCCTTCCTTCCTTTCTTCCTTCCTTCTACAGAGCCAGTAGAGGTCCTCTATGGAGCCCATTCTTCCCAGGGCTCTCAAAATGGCTTCTTTCATGAAGTCACAGGCCTGTAAATCAATGACAACTCAGCAAGATTTGTATTAATAATCCTGTTTCTCCAGTGCATGACCTGAAATTCCTTTGGATATTCTGGTTGTTGATGGAATATGGGATTAGATATAAAGGAGGAGAAATGGGATTTTCAGTGTGATCAATCAACCTACTCAGAGCCAGTTTTCATGAGCCTTTAGATGTCACTTCTGGAAGTAGACATTCTATTTTCAAAGAGTGCAGCAGGGACCAATATCTATCCATCACAATGGCTGAGTATGAAGTCACCAAGTTTTTTCAGGAAAAAACATCCATATGGCAATCTTTCAGGAATCCTACAGAAAAAAGTTTCAAGTGGAGAAACCATAGTTATGATAATTTCACAGGAAAATACTCCCAGGGAATCCAGTATAGTCTTTAACACTGTTCAACTGGTCCAGACCAAGAGAGTGCCCTGCTGATTTGGAGAAACTTTCTTCCGTTATTCAGGACTAAAAATTATGAGATAGTAATTCAGGAATCTTAGCTATGGAGGTATTTGTCAGCTGCCATATCTGCGTTTGTTTAGCTCTTGATGCAACGGCAGCCTGATTTGTTACTGTACCTCCTGGGTTACTGTGTCTCGCACTAGAAAAGGGATTTTCCTTGTGAAACGATGTGGGGTCATTATCCTAAGAGGTGCATAAATTAAGATAGACGCTTCTGACTAATTAATGACTACTGTCATTTGATTTCTATCCACACATTTTGAGCTAAACAGACACAAAGTAAACTAACTGAATGTCTTTTTTGGGGGGAGGGGGAGGGGTTAGAGGGAATCTGGTATCATATGTGCCCTATTCTAGCCTAAAACCTACTATGTAGGCCAAATTGGTCTAAAACTCATGATGGCCCTGCCTCAGTCTCCCAAGTGTGTGGATTATAGGTGTGCACTTCTATTATGGAATAGTTTCTTAGCCGATGAGTCATCAAAACAAATTTTAAAAGAGGCCTTGTGCTTTCCTTGAAGAGCATCAGAACCCAAGGGAGGAGAGATGGCTCAGTGGATAACAGCACTTACTACATAAACATGGGGACCTGAGTTCCACCTGCAGCACCCATTAAAAAGCTGAGCATGACCATGTGCATGAGACTGTAACTCCAGTGCTGAAGGAAAGAAGAGACAGAAAAATTGTGGGGCTCACTCCTTGTTTGGCCAGGTTAAATGAAAAGCAGCAAGCTCCAGGTTCAGTGAGAGACCCCATCTCAAGGAAATAAGGAGGGAAAGTGATAGAAGAAATTATCCAATTTCTTCCTCTGTCCTCTCCACAAATATGCATAAAGTTTGTCCATTTGCAAACACATGCACATACATACAGAGGGAGAGAGAGAGACAGAGACAGAGACAGAGAGAGAGAGAGAGAACAGAATCCCTTATTGCAAAGGCACAAAGGTTAGAAAGTTAGACCCAGGAATCCATGGTTTAAGCCTTCTGTCTCCTATGTGGTAGAGAATCACCACACTTGGACTTAAGGCCCCAGGCTCATTTGGTCTCTTCCCTTTGAAGAAGAGACCCTCCTGGCTCTGCAAACCTTCATGCTACCTCTTCAGCCTCCATGGTAAGCTGTATCTTGCCTCTTGTTATATCATGCTGGAGCCAATCCAAGATTGTCGAAACAAATTTGCACATTTCACTTTTCCAGTCTCGGCTCAACTTCATGTTACTGCTGAACCTAGTCTCTCTAAACTAGTGGTATGCATCCACTACCATTGTTCAAATTTAATGTGCTCCTTGGAATTAATGGTTTAGAAACAGTTTGATGCCAGTGTACATGTAACTCTGTCTTCAGAAATAAGGTTTTGTTGGTCAACTTCCAAACATACAAAGAGACTCTCCTCCCTTCTCTGAAATAATCGTCTCCTTCTCTTTCTCCATGTCTTGTACTGCCAGTCATTCCATCTGTGACGCTTTCCATGTGGCTCCAGCCCTAAGTCCATCCCCATGTCATCCCAACAATACCAATTATTTTTTCTCACCAGTTCCACTCATTATTCTATGTCATTTTCCTTTATGTGACTGAACAAGTTTCCTTAACAAACAGGGGCAACAAGGGGGAAAAAGCGCCTAAGGAGAAAGAAAGGAAGGGAAGAAGTGGGGAGAGCTAACCAATAAACCATGAAACAGAGACGTGAGGGCAGGAATGGCACTTTACATGCTGTGGTTTGTATCTTGGACATCTGATGATCTTTATGAATGTGCATCTATAATGGTCCCTCCCTTACCCATGGAGGATAAGTTTCAAGATTTCCAGTGGATGTAAAAAATGCACATATGACTAGGCCCTGTATATACAATGCTATTTTGTCATACATATTTATGATAAAGCTTAATTTATTAGTAGGTGGATTTGGAGATTAATGATTAATAGCATAATTATGACATCATACTATAAGTTCCATGAGTATGATATCTCTTAAAGTATTATATTCTATTCATGCATTTTCCTATGATGCTGTGAAATAAAAATTAAAGGAAGCACTTGACCCTTCTCTTTGAAATAGCATGAGAGTCTATATAAAATCCAAGATATCTATTTAGTGGCTAACTAGTGGGTAGCTAATACAGCATGGATACTTAGAGCAGATGATGAATCAAATTCCAGAGACAGCAGAGCAGTGTGGTATACAGTTTCATCATGCTTCTTCTCAGACAAGAAAGAATGTTAATGGTTACAAATAATTTTACTTTGGAATTCTTTTACTTAGTAGTTTGGGCCATGGGTAACCAAGGTAAGAATTGGGCACTACTGCATATTAAATTTCAATCCAAATATTACCATAATGTATGAATATTTATGCCTATAAGACTAATTTGAGATTTGTATGTGGGGAATAAAGTAATTGTTCAAGTTTCATTCTTTGTATTCAGGATTTCATTCAGAACAAGCAGGAACTTGAACTAAACAGAAGCCAACCACCATACCGATCCAGTCTACCTCGACATTGTGTTGCCTAACATTCTGCTCCATATGGAACTCTTGGCTGGAGTTAACTTATTTAACTTTAAATCATTTACTTCCCTGATGGACCAATGTGATAGTTTGATTAAATGTCCCCCAATAGATGCAAAAGTCTATTAAAAATTTGTCAACAGCCTCCTGGCAGGAGGAGGTGTCACCTTGGCCTGACCTCCTAGGGTATTCTAAGGTGAATGTAAAATTTCAAGTATACATATGCATTGAACAGCTGCAGCTCAAGTCTGGCAGTCCTGCTGCTGTTTGGTACTTAGATTGTGCTTGCTAGAGTTTCTGGTGAGGGGTCTCTCTCTGTTTGGGTCTGTGAAAGGGGGCCAGCCTTTTTCTTCATTATTGAACTTCCCCTGGATCTGTTACTTTAATAAATACTTTCCTCCCCTAATCATGCCTGGTTTGGAGATTCATCCCAGTGGTGTTTGGCTGACTACTACAACCAATATAGATTTTATTTATTATGATTCAATATGAATATGTCCTCAATCTTTGATGTGGTTTAAGGCTAAAGTGTTTGGATACTATGTCTCCAGCTGGTGCCTTGCTTTGATAGGTGGAGAAAATTAGGAGGAGGAATCTCACTGGAGGGTGCAGGTCACCAGTTGGACCTGGAGGTTTTGGAGCCCTGCCCCATTTTCTGTCCACTTTCTTCTTCCCCACCGTATATGCAGTGTGACTGGCCATCTCATGCACCTGTTACCCTGTGTCTTTCCTACCTTGATGCTCTGTATCCATTCAAACTATAAGTGAAAAATTAACTCGTCTTTCCTTAAGTTGTTTTATGTTAGGGATTTATAACAATGGGAAATGTAAGTGTACACTTCTTAACTAAACCCAAAGTTATTTGTGAGAGTGGATGTCTATGGATTTAATAGTATTTTCCAAAGTTGTCATCTTTTCTAACTTGAAAATTAAAGCTCTTTTCGCTGCAAAAAAAATCTAAAACACAAAGTTCCAGGAAATAATCCCTTTATCTAGACAGCCATAATATCAACCACCTAAAGGAAAGTATTACACACAAATATTCCTTGTTGCCCTACAACTTTTATTTACATTATAATAATTTTTGAGGACTACTTAATAATGTGAAAAATACTGTGAACATTTTCTCAAAAAAATAGTGTGCTTTTCTATAGCCATAGAGGTGGTAATGAACCTTCCCTCTATTCTGTTTGCTAAGACATAGGCATATTCAACCTTTTGACACTGCAATATAAAATTGTTATGTACAAAGTTTACATTCAAGAACCACACAGTTAAGCTATAAAAAGTTACAAAATTCTCATGATGTTTTGTAAACTTATAATTTTGTGTCATTGCATTCATTTATAGCTACCTCTGGTCACATGTTTGAATATACCTGGTTGAGAGTATGCTGAGTCTATAATCATAATGAGACTAGAATAAGGGTTAGAGTCAAGGTCAGGAGAGTTTGTGCTTCTGTAGGTCTTCAAAATTTTCAACTTGAACACAGACATTCACACTTAAGGCTTTTTCCACGTTCCTGGGTTATAAAACTTTGGAAAGCCTGCCCTTGTGTTCTTCAACAAGACTTGTTCCATACAGGTCCTCAGGAATGCTCCCATCTTCCCTTGGTCCTGTTTTCAGGAACTGCCTCTTCTCAGTTGCCTTTCTCTCTTCTCTCCAAGAGTGATAGTCAGTAGTTTTGTATCATTTAAGTCCAGTGAAGAAGCTTTTGCCTGTTAGACTATTTCACCAAGTGTGCAGAGGATATAAAGCCCTCTGAAGACATACACCTGCCCTCCTAGCCTCCTGCTTCTGATTGCATGCCTAGCCTTTCTTGGTCAGGAGGGCTCTGGTTGAGGTACAGGAATCTCCCATTTCTACCCTGGGCAAAAAAAAAGCAACTAGAAACTGTTCTGGACAAGTTTAAACAGGTCAGAAGAGCTTTTCTCACATTTGAGGAAATCCTAAATGGCTTTTTAAAATCTGCTTTTGAGAGTATATAACATTACCTTCACAGTCCTGCTTTAAAGGACACTGTTTATATTTAACATCTTTTCCTGTTTTGAATATGAGGAGTTGGAAAATATAAGGCTTACATTATGCCAGGGAACTTTGAGTGGGACAAGAAAGTTTGGTTTGGGAATATTAGAACAGTTTTCAGCATTTCATCCCAGCTCTGTGAAGAGGTATTCTGAAAAAGAGTATTCTAAGATCCTGAAAAATAGAGAGTTGTCAGAAAAAAAATACATAATGTCCAAGGAAACTTAATTTTCAGATACACAGCAAATACTTTTATTATATACATAACTCATGTCCTGTGACCCATCTAAGTTGGGATATAGATTTACTATAAATCTGTTATTTATAAATAATTTTTATTTGCTGACTATGGCCAGTCAACTTAAGTGTTTATAAAATATTACACAGGTGGGAAATTAATTGAAGAATGTGAATTAATATTATCTAGGCATATGTTAACATAATTTTAATAACAATGTTATTAAATACACATAATCATTTCTATTTCACAGAAAGGGAAAGGGAGCCTTGGAGAGTCGAAGAATCTTGCCCTGTATCACACTTCTCATGAGTGACGGAGAGATCAGCTAAAGGCAACTCACATGACTCTAAAGCCCACCATCATTCCAGCTCACCCAAGGGCTTTGACATGTGTTAGGAACTCAGCAGATTGCTCATCCCCATGATACAAGTGAATACCTAGAAAGCTAACCTCTAGTACCTAGGACCCACATCTGAGGTTCACAATGTAATGATTGTGCTTGGCGTCCAGTGCACATATCATACACACATATCATCACACTAATTAAGCAACTGTCTTAATTGCCAGGTTCCCTAGGGAGGTATCTCTAGCAAGGTCAGGATTTTCATGAATAGAATGAAAATAGACATTATCTCTTATCTCAGTGAAGTGAGAGTGATGAAAGCCCAAGAAGAAAGGAGGCTGTAGGGTGAGACCACTAGAGACCATTCAGGGGCTTGCATCTGCTCATATGCCCTTGGGAATAATGGAGCTCACCTGGAACATTGAAATCAGGAGCCATGTGCTGAGCCTTCACTGGAACTCCTCAAAAACAACCAATCATTCCCTATGGCTTGGTTTCCTTATCTCCTCAGCGAGCCCATTTCAAAAGAATTCATTGCCTTTTCCAAAGGTTAGAGATTGGCTCTGATCCAAATCTATTTTCTTCTTCCTAAGGAAGGAGGAATCTTCTTATGATCAAAAGAGCCCAAACTCTCTGGCAAGAGGAAAGATAATTTAACTATTTGTTGATTAAACTGATTTCCAATAGCTTTGTAAGTTTTAAAGCAACCTCACATTGTATCTGGCCTTCATGCTGCTTCCTCCCTCCCTCCCTGGTCACTACCCCCCGCAGCCACCTGAAGCAGCAGGGAGATCCTATATCATGAGATTGGTGACATCTCATGTCATCCTGGTTCTTTTTCCTTTTAGGCTGACCTCACTTAGTTTCTGGGGGTCGATGCTGAAAACATTTTAATGAGAAATAATTTGCCAGTTAGACACAGAGATGAGAATTGATACCAATTTGGTTTTATTGATGGCATATAGCTGATTGTGATGGTTACACTTCATTGTCATTGTTTAGATGTAAACCAACCTAGGAGATTAGTGAGGCACAACTCTGTGTCTTTGAAGGCATTGTCACAAAGGATTCATTGAGCAAGGAGAAGTACCTAGAGTGAATGTGGGTGGTCCCATCTCAAGGAGTGAGTGTCCAGTTGAAGTAGAATGGGAAAATGCAAAACGACAACTGTACACTGGCATTCTGTCCCTTTGCTTCCTGACTAGGCACAGTGTCCGCTGCTCTGCTCTACCTTGCCTTCCACCCTGTTAGAACCGTCTGAAATCCTGAGCCAAAAGTATTGTTTCTTAAGTTGTTTCTCTCTGTGATTTTGATATAGCAACAAGATGAATAGCCAAAATGTTAAAAAAAACAATAAACACAATTAGTAATAAATATCTGCCAATCATTGTGCAGGTTCCCTGTGGTCTCATTTGATTTTGGCTGTAGATCAGAGATCTATAAACTAAGTTTTCTATGCCCGTAAGGAACAAGTCCATGTCAATCCTGATTCCAAACACCACAGCATAGCCAGGGCTCTGCATGGCCTTCTCCAAAGATTGAAAAAGTATAGAACTTTATCTAACAGTCCAAGGTAATACTTAAAAGCTAAAGACATCAGAGAGAGAGACAGAGACAGAGAGAGACAGAGAGACAGAGAGACAGAGAGAGAAATTGAACTCACAGCTTTGGCCCATGTGAAATACCCTTTCTGCCAATAAATTGCCCTCAATGGAATTCCTCTGATTTTAAACTTCAACTATTTGTCCTTGGCTATATGATATAAATATTTGTTACTTTCTTCTCTGTTTTTCTGGATGGGCGCAATTTTGGAACATGTGTGTGGAAGCTGATAATCATTTTGTCTCATGAAGAGGGAATTTCCATTTTCCCCCATGCTGGGCTGGCCTTATGAGTTATTTTAAAATAGCATTAGATCCGTCATGTCATCACCACTAATTGCTACTTACTAACGAATCACACATTGCTGTGCACATCAGAGTCACACTTGAGAGAGCTTAGGCTTCTCTTGCAGACAGAAGGCAGAGACATGAATTAACTTCTTTCCTGCATGTAAAGTTGCTCATCAGTCCTTCCCTGCCACTCAGGAATGAATGAAGCCTGCCAATGAAGAAGGCTCTGGAATCCTAATATATTAGAACTAAATAACATGGTAAAACTGACATAAATCCAAATGACAGGCTGTACTTGATACCTCTTGTTATTAATATCAAGAGCCTAGGCAGCTTGTGAGAGCTGAGGGTTAGCTGATTCTCCTTTGGGAAACTTGTTCTATCTATCTCTTCATGTAAACATTCACCTTAGGAAAAATAGCAGTGGGGGTGTGGGGATGGGGTCAGGCTGTCAGAATCAATGGAGGGTGATCAGTACTAACACAATGCCTGACTTTGAGGAAGCTTTTGATGTTCAGGGCTGGATCACTGCTCCTGCTGGAACTTGATGTTTTTAATTGGTTGTTGGGCTTTTCTATAACATTGCCAAGTAGATTTCTCATACTGTGCAGGTTCTCCAGGTTTTTCCTGCAAAAAAATGCATACGTATTTGATCTCCCAGAGTACTTCTATTGAGGATTTGTCATTGATATAGCAGAGTCATTTTTAGTTTCTCCATACGTGGTGCTTGTATAAAGGATACTATATTTGATATGGGAAAATGAACTTGATCCAATATTTAATACCTCTTTCTGGTTGCTCCGTGAGGATTCTGAGTCCACTTTCCAGGATTCATAACACTCATGACACACAGAAGTGAGTACATCCTTCAGAGTCACCTGCACTTTTGTCTGTCATTCCATGGCAATCATGATGGAACCAAAACTTACCAAGGACTTGTTAAGGTCACCAAATTTTATGGCTTTGCAGAAAGCCATGATGGGATCACAGGTAGCCTCTGAAAGGTCAGAGAAACATAACCTGCCTTGATCCTATGGTGACATGAAAACTCATTTCTGTTCTGTCCATGTGGGCTGTAAATAGCATAGCCATTAGAAACTAGAAAAAAAAATCTTTATTTATTTAAATCATGGAAAAACTAATTATAAAAACTAATCACATAACTTTACGGAACTTACTTCCCCTTGTGTGCCTTTCATTCTATGTGTATAAAAAATTATGGAATTAATTTAATAAATGTCAAAAGCTTGAAATAATGTTTCGCTCCTTGTGATTACAGAATAAAGGGTAGCTGCTAAGGATATGTCAAAGCATCTTGTATATTATAATCTTCTAGATTGTTAAAATTGTCTCTACTTGAACATTAAGTGTTATTGTTAATGAAATACTAGAATATTTGTTAATGTTTGTGCTAATAAAATATTCTAATAGATATTTTATTATACTCAAAAAATATTTTAAACTTGTGATAGTCCTAAGGAAGACTGAATCTGTAGTTTATGTGACTAATTTTTATCAGTGCTTGATAAAAATAAAATGTTTGAAAGTATTTGGAAAATTTCCTCTTAATCCTATGCTGTGGAATAGCTTAAACAATATTATAATTACCTACCCTTTGAAGGCTGGTATAATTCCCTTGTGATCTCCTTCCAGGGTGTTCTTTGTAACTTTTGTCTCTTTCTTCTGTAGAATTGGACTTCGTATATTCATAGGCCTTCTAAAGTAAATCTTAGTAATTGCAGTGTAAAGACTACATTTCATCAGCGTTTTCAAATCCATTGACATGGAGTTGAGCAGCATCATTTTTGATTCTTTTAACTTCTTGTCCTTCTGTGGTGACATTCTTGACCGTGTTTTCACTTTGTGTGATTTGTTTCCATCTTTGTTGGTGCTATAGTTACCTTAGCATTGCTGGAACAAAGCAGCCAACCCAAAGTAGCTAATGGGAGGAAAGTTTTTATTTTGGCTTACAGTCTTGAGGGGAAGCTTCATAATGGCAGGGAAAAGGCATCGCATGAGCAGAGGCTGGGCATCACCTCTGCCACAGCAGGTGGCAAACAGCAGAGGGAGCTGAACTAACTATGGAAGTTAGAGGCTAGCAAACTACAAGACCCACCCCACCCCCAGAAGCACACCTCTCTAGCAAGGCTCAACCTCCCAAGTTGCTATCAGCTGGGGACCAAGCATTCAAAACACATTACTTTATGGAGGACATTTAATTCAAACCACCACAGTTAGATACTGAGCAGCATGATAAAATTAACTTGTATACATTACTAGTTTCACTTCTCATCAACACTGACTTAAAAGATTTTTAATTTCTTCATTCATCTCTGTTAGTCTCTTCTAATTTCCACTAGGCCAATGTTGTTCTTTTTCTAACTTCTAACATCAAATGTGAAGACTTAGCATTTGATGTTAAAATTAGTTCATGATGTAAATTGCCTCTGAGTTCATTAACTTCCCATATACTTTTTTTATAATTACTTAAACAGGTGAGATTGTACAGTATGTATAGTTAATTGGTACCAAATATTTATGAAGACATAATACATAAGTTATAAATATCTAAGCTGGTGGAACATTTGTTTCCTGATTGTTGATGTTAGAACTCTATTGAGTTGTCAGAATATAATGTTGCTGACATCTTATTTATATTTTATAGTGGTATACTTGGTGAATTAATATATAGTTAACTTTTATATATGAACCATCAGCAAATTATAGTTTCTTATCATTATCATCCAAAAAAAAATTAACCAAGCTTTCTCTTTAAACTAGGATATTTAGTTAGTTAGTTGGTTGGTTAGGAAGGTCTTTTATAAGATTGTTAATAATTTTTAGACAGGGCCCCATGTGGCCTAGGTTGGCCTGGAAATAACCATGTAGCAGGTTGGATTTTATCTCTTCATCCTGTTTGTGATCCTGCATATAAAATTCCCTTCTGAATATGAGAGGCACACATAAATAAGAACTTTTTTAGGTGGCATGGTTTATTTTTCTCAATGTTCCAATTTTGGTGAGACAAATTGAAGTCTCTGTCATGCAACACAATAATCAATTTGATCAGTTTAGTCATAGACATCTAAATAGGAAGCTAGCAAGGTAAGGCAACTTTGCATGGTCCAATAGAGTCTCATAGTTCAATGTTTATTTCTTTGTCATCACTTTTTGTCTATAAGAGAATGTGCTGGAATATTGAGTACAGAGAGTTGATTGCTTGAGACATGCCATACTTCATCATGCTGCTAATTCTGCTAATTAGCTCAAGTACTCCAAGAAATGAGCTCATTACTTTCTCTTGGTTGCAACCAAGAGATTCTTTATGTTGGAGAAAAAGCCCAGTGTTTGGCTTCCAGTATGAATTACCACCCAGTTGTCCATCCTAATAACGAAATACCTATGGTAAAACCCAAGAAGATAAAGAGAACAACTGCACTATTAGCACTTTGAATGTCATTCACAGAGATATATTAATAAATAAATTAGTCATCTCTTGTGATATAAATATACTCCTCAAAGGTAGTCACATTTAGCATTATCTCACACTATGTTTGAGGCTCGGAGCAGTGTAAATGGCTGACTTTGGATCTAGACCTCTTGGGAGGCTTCTCTCAAGTTGTTGCCTGGGATGCAGGCATCTGAAGCTTGTCTGGTGCTCTGGCATCTGGCTATAAGGCCACTCGTGTGGCTGGTGGCAAGAGACCTCAGCTCCTCAATGTGTGGGTGTCCTCTTTGGAATTCTGCCAAGCATCAAATGGAGAGATGAGAAAGAGAAAGAAAGAGAGAGGAGAGAGACTGGATCAGTATCTTTTTATAATCAACTCTCCAAATTATAGTTCCATCACTTCTGTCAGAGTCTATAGGTTACACAGACCAATGTTGAAAAGACTATGAACATCATGGGTGGAGATACCTGGGGGCTATCATAGAATTTGGTAGCCACAAGGTGAAGTTTGTTTTTCTTCAGGAATTAAACCAGGCATTGCAAATATAAAAATATGCATAAAACGATTTATTCTTTTCATCAGTCCTTATCAATAAAGCATATACTTAACATTTGGTAAGTACTAGGCTCTGTGTGATGTACAATAAATGATTCATGACCTCATCCTTACATTCTGGCAGGAGAGAGGAATTTGTCAGTGAACAGACAATGATGTGCCATTCCAGGATAAAAGAGGTTTGAAACATGGAATGTCCAAGAATTGTGAAGGGATTTTTGTACTTCTGTTTACAGAATCCAAAGTTGAGCAAGAGTTCTTAAAGTTTACTTTAAAAGAAATGTAGGAGTTGAAAAGGATGGAAAAAAAATGACTAGCATGCAGAAGAAGAAAATAGCACGAGTGCAGTCTTTCTTCTCCAAAGAAGAGCACAGTATCTCCCATGCTGTCTGTTCTTCCTCAGTGTGAACAGAGGTAGACTGTGTCTCTGTGATTGAGAGATATGAGCCCTTCCCAGACCATAATGGACCTTGGTAGAAGAGGTGGCATACCTCTTTCTGTCATAATCCTTAACTAGCTGCTCAGTCTCTACTTCCTGCCTTCTGAAATCCAGCTCCATACAAAAGGACACAGTTTGTTCTTGGCTGTTTTGCTCTAAGAGTTAAGCCACGTCTAGAAAGTATGGAGCATGAGAAGCTGCCTGCGAGGAGTGAAGAGTGGAGGAGACCCTTGTAAAACACCATTGGAAGATGACTCTTCCACCCTAGCTCACACTACTCATTGGAAATGAATGTCTGCTTGGAGTATTTCTATGTCCCTATCCACAAACTAAATATAATCCACAAACAAAATAAAGATGATTATTTTAGCCACTAAATTGGGGACATCATGTAGCATTTGCTACAAGACAACTACTACAATAAGCACATTTCATTACATGTTAACTATACATTCTTTAAAACTGTAAATTTATTCTTTCATAATTTCATATGCGTCTATAATATATTTTTATCACATTCACCCCATTATCTCTCTCATTCTTCTCTCACTCCCATTAAACTCCTCTTTCCTAATAAATCTCCCTCCTGCTTTTCAATTGTGATCCAGAGTTTAGAGTAGTTTGCATTAACATAGGCTGGGTAGTTTCCTAGAGAAGGGAGAACTTAACAGCGGCTAGACCACTGAAGAAAATGACTGCTCCTCCCCAGCAATCATTCAGTACCCAAAACGCTGCTGGGAAGCCTGGGTTCTCATAGCCCCTCTTTCTTCCATCCAGGATGGAAGGTTAACAGTCTTAAGCTTGTGCTACTATAGTTAGTAGCTGCTGTGCTTTATGAGTACAGTGGCCACACCATGTCCAGAAGGCCTTGTTCCATGGCACATACTTCCCCACACTCTAGCTCTCTTTGACAATGTGTCCTGAGCAGCAGATGGTTCTGCCAACTAAATTGCAGAGTGGATCAGGAGTTCATTTAAACTAGCACAGAATTACAAGTGAAAAATGTTAGGTGTGCCTGGCTAACTCCCACTGATGAAGATGTAGGCATTGTCACTCTTCTGAATGGTGGAGGGACAAGACTATGTGTGTGATTGGATGTGTGCATCTGGAGAAATGCAGGAGATGGCCCATAGTGAAGGGACTGGAGAAAAACAGAACCGACTGCATATTCTCTTAAAGCTGACCATAAACCAACGATAAAGGCAGAACTGCTAAAGTGCCAGTGTACAGAGGAGTGACAGAGAAACACTTCCTAACCACCATTATAATTCTGATTAGAATGTAGGGTTTGGTAGTAATGGTGACAGGTGACTCTCAAATACCTGGGTGTTGTGTAAGAGAAAACACAAGAAGAGACGGTGGCACAGGAAATGGGCAGTGAGTTTGGTTTCAAAAGTGTTGAATTTGAGGTGGGTGTCTATGGCATTTTTTAATGATTTCAGCCAAGTTTTTAGAAAATCATTGCACTTAACTTTCACTGTACTATGTATTTTATCATTTCTCACCCTTCACAATTATTTTTAATAGCAAAAATGAGGGCTGGCGAGATGGCCCAGCAGTTAAGGCTCTTGCCTACAAAGCCTAACAACCCAGGTTTGATTCCCCAGTACCTACATAAAGCCAGATGCACAAAGTAGTACATGTGTCTGGAGTTTGTTTGCAGAGCTCTGTCTCCTCCCCTCCCCTCCCTTCCCCTCCCTTCTCCTCTCCTCTCTTCTCCTCTCTTCTCATATAGTCCCCTCTCTGCCTCTCTCCTCTTCTCTTTCTCTCCCCCTCTCTGAGCTTACAAATAAATAAATATAAAAACGGAAAAATTTGGTTGCCACTGAGTTCTCATTAAACAACCTTATATAAATTCTGATACTATAATAACTCTTACATCTCACCAATCCACTTTTCCCTTTGGGCTTTTTTTTTTTAATTTCTAAATGCAGGTATAAGATCCAGGTAATAACTGGGTTACAATTTCTGCAAGACAAATTACATCCATAATTATAGGCACATGTTCACAGTGATATTGAAGCAACTGATGCTTCTATAGAGAAGATAATTGCCAACCTTTGCCCTGCAATTAAGTCTAAATGGGATCCTCATCATGTTCCAAATGAGCAAACAGCAAGCCAGCTGTGATTGGCTGTATCATGGCAGCAAGTGAAACGGATTTGCTGCTCAGGTTAATTAGTCATCCATGGATGTCATAGCCCTCTGAAAACCCCACAGCAAATCCAAATAGCAGAGCTAATTAGCAGTACATTGTTGAAACTCTGTATGATACTCTACCTGGATTTTCTTTGGAATTCTAGATTTTTACTTTTTTTTTTTTTTTGCCAGGATGAGTCTTTCCATAGTGATTCATAGCAAGTTTTGTTTTTCTTTTTTTCCCAATTCTACCCATTACTTTGAGCACAGCATAGTGAAAGATTCAGGGAGAGACAGACCTGGGTTCAAGTTCCACACCACTCAATTTCATTCTAACAGTGAAAATTTGGACTATTTTTATTCTTAGCCCTTTTCATATTCCATAATTTGTCTATAAAATATATGTGATTTGTCTTGTTTTCTATGCATCTCTGAGCAAATTTTAGACATTATCAAGTGTTTGCCCCAAGTTATTCAGCATATATAACCTTAATTATGGTTCGGTATTTGTCTATAGCTCTTCTTTGAGCATAACATTTATGTACAATGCATTATACAAGTCTTAGTCTTAGTTGGTAAATTTTGAAAATTCACATATCTTTTTAACCAAAACCTCTATCTAGATACAGGGCATTAAGATCATTCCTGAAAGTTCTCCTAGCCTTCTTCCCAGTCAAATCTCATTGTTCCTGTCTTAGTTACTTTTTCATTGTTGTAATAAACACCTAACCAGAAGCAACTTAAGGAAGGAAAGGGTTAACTTTTCACTTACAGTTTCAAGGTGAAGTTTCATGATGAGGAAGGCAGGAGCATGACGAAAATCTGGTCACATTGCAGTGAGAAAGCAGAAAAAAAGACAGGAAGTGGGACCAGACTATAAAACCTAAAGAGACCCCCCCCCAGTGACCCACCTCCTTCAGCAATTTGTTTAGGGAGGATTTGTGACATAAGATGTGATCAATTTTAGAAAAAGTCCCATGCGCTGCTGAGAATTATAATTATTTTTTAATATTTTATTTATTTACTTGCAAAGAAGGAGTGTGTGGGTATGCCAGGACCGCCTGCTGCTAGAAATGCATGCTCCACATTACATGGGCACAGGGAATTGAACCCAGGCCAGGAGGCTTTGTAAGCAAACACCTTTATCAATTGAGCAATTGCCCCTGTCCTCTATATTTCTTTTATGTTGGTTTTTGAAGTCCAAACATGGCAGTACAGGTTTGTACATCAGAATCTTCCCAATGGAAGAACTAATATATTATAAAATGTTATTGCTTAATATAATCCAGATAATTTTATTCTTGTCAGAGTACAATAATGGCATTTCTAGTTTAAGGACAGCTTTCTAGTACATGGTGAGTGTGGGATGTTGTTTGGAAATTTCTCCTTTTCCTATGGCTGTGGCATGTTGGCATTTAGCATCTAATGCTCAGAAGACCAAGACAACAACCTCCATGGCTTGGATCCCCTAAACCTTCAGAAGCACCACCCATCATTCTCTGCATATGCCATTGATGAGGGTGGGTCACGTGGCCAGAATGTACATGAAGGTGAGAAAGAATGGCTCTGATTGGACAACCTCATTTTTATACACCACACTGATAGGAAGTTCTTCCCTGTGAGTCCACAGGTTCTGCACTTCTTATATTTGAAGACCATTCCTGTCTACCATATGGCATTTCTTTCCAAACCTGCATTCTCCACTGGGCTGCTCCTTCTGTGGGATCTCAGAGGGCTGCTTTGAACCTTGCCTCTATGCCTTTATTTATCTCTCTCCCACTTTTTCTAATCTGTTCAGATGTCAGCAATGAGTATTCATTTGCTTAGGCAAGGATCTGTCTGGTTCTCAGAAGCCATTTTCAAGAAAAATAATTTTAAAAAAATTTAAATCCTGATTAGACACTCACTAACAAGGCTACCATTTTCTACAACTATAATCAATCTCCCAGATTCTAAGATTAATAGTATGTAAAACAATAACTTGCATTAATTACTTCCTTCATTGTATTTTTTTCACTATGTTCATCTAAATCAAACCATTGTTTTCTATTAATGTATTATTGATGTTCTTACTATATATCCCCTCTTCCCCAGCCCCACTCTGCTAAGAGCCCTTCTCAGTGCAGTTATCTATCAGTAATCACTGCGATGTCATGAATACACCAGTTTCTGTAGGGGGAACAATGCCTCAGATTACACCTTCCCACCCTGTGGCTCCTATAGTAGTTCAAGCCTCCTCTTCCAGCAGCGTCAATAAATAGGCATAAACACAGACATTTAGAAGACTTTTTAATGGGCATAACCTCTCCTTTTAGCCAAAGAATAGTGGAAATTTCCTTCCAGGGACTATGACCTTCTAAGCCACAGAGTAATGTCTTGGTTCTGAATATCAGCCATGAATTCCTTCCCAATGAGTGAGCCTCATATCCAATCGGTGAGCACTTAATTACCCACATAGCCTATGTA